>ML382184.1:36244-60269 GCA_005239525.1 Nicotiana knightiana
GTGTGAATAGTCTCCACAAGGAACTCCAAGAACAAGGGCAAGCAATTGCCGAGCTTACAACAACCATGAACCAACTTGCTAAAGCCCAACTCCAACATTTGCAAGGGCCTAAGCAAGTAAATGCTATGGAAGGAGTTCATATGCAAGGAAACCAAAGGAGACCTCGAGCAAATGTTAAGCAAAACCATGGTGATCAAGGGGATCAAGGGCCAAGTGGTCATGAACAAGATGCAAGTTACACTGAACAAAATGAAGATGTTATGTATGCAAACAACTACCAAGGGCAAGGTAATACACAAAACTGGGGAAACCAAAGGCCACGAAACTGGAACAATAACAATGCTAGAAATTGGAACAATACCAATGATAGTCAATGGAACAACAATAATGACCGACAATGGGGGAACAACAATGAAGGGAATTGGAATGGAAGAAATAATAATAACAACTGGGGAGGTGAAGGTAATCGGGGGTCGGGTGTTCAAAGGCCCCCCGATGTACCAATAACCAAGCAACCCTCCTCCATATCAATCTCATGGGCAAAGTTCTTCAAGATCGAAAATGGGTCGGATAGAAAACATGTTCAAACATATGATGGAGAGGAATGCAGAATCCGATGCCCATATATCCTCTTACAATACTTCCATCCGAAACCTTGAAGTACAAATGGGACAGATTTCACAAGCCTTAAACACGCGCCCAAAGGGTGCACTACCAAGTGATACGGTGGTGAACCCCAAGGGTGGGAACAACAACAACACCGGTCATGCTATGGCGGTAACCACTCAGAGTGGAAAAGGTTTGGAGGCAAGTGCTTCAGGGAAAAAGAAAGTTGTTGATGATGATGAAGTTGTACCCCAAGATGAGCTACCAGCTGATGTGGAGCAAGCATTGGATGAGCCAAGTGAAGGTGAGGTAAGAATTGACATTCATGACAATGGAGAGGACTTGGATAGAAATGTGAACCCGTCTAGGGAACACATAATTGACATGCGGTGGTCCCAAAGGCACTATTTCCTAGGCCACCTCCTCCCTATCCTTAGAGATTGGCAAAACAGAAGCAAGAGACCCAGTTTAAAAAGTTATTTTATATGATGAAGAGTCTCACCATAAATGTTCCTTTGGTTGAGGCCTTGGAGCAAATGCCAGGCTACGCTAAGTTCATAAAGGACTTGGTGACAAAAAAAAGTTCCATGAATTGTGAGACCATTAAGATGACTCACCAAGTGAGTGCTATTGTTCACTCCATGGTACCAAAACTTGAAGATCCAGGTGCTTTCACTATTCCTTGCACAATTGGGAGTGCAGACTTTGCAAAAGCCCTATGTGATCTTGGGGCAAGCATAAATTTGATGCCATATTCTCTATTCAAGACCTTGGGGATGGGACAACCTAGGGCGACCTCTATGGCGTTTGCAAATGGCGGACTGATCAATGAAGAGTCCCCAAGGTATTATTGATGATGTCTTAGTGAGAGTGGACAAGTTCATATTGCCAGCAGATTTTGTTATCCTCAACTGTGAGGTTGATTTTGAGGTTCCTATTATCTTGGGGAGGCCTTTCCTTGCCACCGGGAAGGCCTTGGTCGACGTTGAAGCTAGGGAACTTACATTCAGAGTTGGTGATGAGAATGTCTTCCACGTGTACAAATCTATGAAGCAGCCCAACAGCACCGAGGTGTGCTCTTCTATTGACCTTGTGTCCGAGGTTATTATTGATGATGCCAGTGTTATGATCCATGTTGATGACCCTGTGGAGTTAGCCTTGTTGAATCATGAGGACTCAGTGGTGGATGGTGTACTTGAGAGCTCCCATGCCCTTCAAGGCATGGGGTCTTATTGCTATGCTCCCAAAAAATTGTCATTGGACTTGGAGAACAGGAAGACCCCACCAACAAAGCCATCCATTGAAGAACCTCCGAATCTGAAGTTGAAGCCACTTCCTTCCCACCTCAGGTATGAATACTTTGGTCCCTCTTGTACTTTACCAGTTATTCTTTCCTCTTGCCTAACCCAATTGCAGGTTGACTAAACTTTAAAAGTGTTAAGGAGGAGGAAGAAAGCAATTGGTTGGACCTTGGCTGATATTCGGGGTATTAGGCCCGCCTTTTGCATGCACAAGATTATATTGGAGAATGGAGCCAAACCCTCTGTTGAACATCAAAGAAGACTCAATGAAGCTATGCAAGATGTGGTAAAAAAGGAGATCATAAAATGGCTTGATGCGGGAGTGGTCTATCCAATTTCGGATAGTTGTTGGACTTCTCCGGTCAAATGCGTTCCGAAAAAGGGTGAAAATGATAGTGATAAAAATGATAAGAATGAGCTCATTCCTACAAGAATGGTGACCAGATGGCGGGTGTGCATGGACTACCGCAAGCTCAACATGGTGACCCGAAAAGACCATTTTCCTTTACCATTCTTGGATCAGATGTTGGATAGGCTTGCAGGTCGAGCCTACTATTGCTTCCTTGACGGGTATTCTGGATATAATCAAACTTTGATAGCCCCGGAGGATCAATAGAAGACCACATTCACTTGCCCATATGGCACTTTTGCCTTTGCTCGAATACCATTCGGGCTTTGTAATGTCCCAGCTACTTTCCAAAGATGTATGATGGCAATCTTCACCGACATGGTGGATGACTTTCTAGAAGTATTTATGGACGACTTTAGTGTCGTGGGGGATTCTTTTGACGAATGCTTGAGTCATCTTGATAAAGTCCTTGCTCGATGTGAAGAAACAAATTTGGTCTTGAATTGGGAAAAATGCCACTTTATGGTGGAGGAAGGAATTGTTTTGGGCCATAAGATTTCAAAGAATGGCATTGAGGTTGATAAGGCAAAGATCGAGGTTATTTCAAAACTGCCACCACCTATTTCAGTGAGAGGAGTCCGGAGCTTTCTTGGCCATGCCGGTTTTTACCGACGGTTTATCAAAGATTTCTCTAAGGTGGTGAATTCATTATGCAAGCTGTTAGAGAAGGATGCCAAATTCAATTTTGATGAGCAGTGTATGCAAGCTTTTGAACTCTTAAAACACAAGCTCACTACCACTCCCATCATCACGGTACCGGATTGGAGTGCCCCATTTGAGCTTATGTGTGATGCAAGTGATGTTGTTGTGGGTGCTGCGCTTGGGCAAAGGGTGAACAAAGTGTTTCATCCAATTTACTATGCCAGCAAGACAATGAATTATGCTTAAATGAACTACATAGTCACGGAGAAGGAGCTTCTAGCTATAGTCTTTGCCATGGAAAAATTTCGAGCTTATTTAATGGATGCCAAAGTCATGGTTCACACTGACCATGCAGCACTTCGGTACCTCATGACCAAAAAGGATTCCAAGGCAAGACTTATGAGATGGGTTTTGTTGTTACAAGAGTTTGATCTAGAGATAGTGGACCGAAGAGGGAGTGAGAATCAAGTTGCCGATCATTTGTCCCGGTTGGAAGAGCAAGGACGTCCTTGTGACGGACTTGAGATCAATGATAGTTTCCCGGATGAACAACTCCTTTCAATGTCCATGAGAGAAATGCCATGGTTTGCGGATATTGCTAATTTCCTAGTCACCGGAGTTGTCCCTTGTGAGCTCTCTTCTAACCAAAGGAAGAAGCTTCGAAGGGATAGCTTGGATTTCTATTGGGATGAGCCTTATTTATTCAAGATTGCACTGATGAGGTAATCCGACGATGTGTACTGGATGAAGAGCAACTAGCCATCCTTGAGTCTTGCCACTCCTCGCCATATGGTGGTCATCACGGAGGGGTGAGAACTGCTTCTAAAGTGCTTAGTTGTGGGTTCTTTTGGCCCACTTTGTATAAGGATGCTAGTACCCTAGTGAAGAGGTGTGATGAATGCCAAAGAGCCGAGGGAATTTCCAAAAAGGATGAGATGCCTTTAAACTCAATTCTCGAGGTAGATATCTTTGATGTTTGGGGCATTGACTTCATGGGGCCATTTGTGAGTTCATGTGGGAACGCGTACATCTTGGTCGCGGTTGTCTATGTGTCAAAATGGGTGGAGTCCATAGCCTTACCAAAAAATGAGGCTCAGAGTATGATAGCCTTTCTCAAGAAGAATATCTTTACTAGGTTTGGCACTCCACGAGCCATCATCAGTGACGGGGGGTCACATTTTTGCAACAAAGCCTTTGACTCCTTGCTTTCTAAGTATGGGGTCAACCATAAAGTCACTACCCCGTACCACCCTCAGGCTAGTGGCCAAGTTGAAGTGTCTAACAGGGAGATAAAGAGCATATTATCCAAAACGGTCAATGCCAATAGGACTAACTGGGCTAAGAACTTAGATGATGCTCTTTGGGCTTACCAGACCGCCTACAAGACCCCAATTAGGATGTCCCCATATCTCTTGGTCTTTGGAAAATCATGCCACCTTCCGGTGGAATTGGAGCACAAGGCTATGTGGGCCTTGAAAAAGTTGAACTTGGAACGGAATGTAGCTGCAAATCTTAGAGTGGAGCAATTGAATGATTTGGATGAGTTTAGATTCCATTCGTACTCCAGTTCGTCCTTGTATAAGGACAAAATAAAGTACCTACATGACAAATATACTCGAGCAAAAGAGTTCAAAGTTGGTGACTTGGTCTTATTGTTCAATTCTCGGTTGAGGTTATTTCCCGGGAAGCTAAAGTCTAAGTGGAGTGGCCCTTTTGAAGTGGTATTTATTTGATCTCAAGAACAAAATTGGTGAAGTATTCAGAGTGAATGGTCACCGGGTAAAACACTATCTTGGCAAAGTTGATGACAGCCACGTGGTGGAACTTCTTCATCTCCAATGACCCCGGTAAAATGTGTCGTGCCGC
Source organism: Nicotiana knightiana (assembly GCA_005239525.1). Taxonomy (NCBI): domain Eukaryota; kingdom Viridiplantae; phylum Streptophyta; class Magnoliopsida; order Solanales; family Solanaceae; genus Nicotiana; species Nicotiana knightiana. The sequence continues at coordinate 41,069 of ML382184.1, forward strand.
GACGTTAAATCAGGCGCTTCTTGGGAGGCAACCCATGTGTCTTTACTTTCATTTTCTTTGTTTTTCTTGGTAAAATAGGTTTCACTTTTACACTAACTGGATTTTGGATGTGTAGGATGATTTTGACACAGGAATTTGGCTGAGTACAGAATTAGAAGCTCACTGGAAATTGACTTCGCGACCGCGGTCGACTTTTCGCGGTCCGCAAGTCAATATAATGCAAACACAGTGCTCTAGAAATGGACTTCGCGAACGCGGTCGACTTTTCCTGGTCCGCGAAGCCCTTCTACCTTGTGAGCCTGGTTCCATTGAATGAGTGCGGACCGCAGTCGAATTTTTGCGGTCCGCGGTAGGTAAGTGGGGTGGTTCCCAGCTCTTCCTATAAATAGGACTTGAGGGTTTCATTTCACACTTTTCCCACTGTAGCTACCCTAATCCACTTTCAACCGTGTCTCACTTTTGCATCCTCTGAAACTCATTGCTTGCATCTATACTTTCATCCCAACATCTAATAAGTGTATTTATGCTTCATTAACTTCTTAATTTATTTATTTTCTTTAGTTTTCAATTTCTTTTTCATTATTATTTTCTCTTTCTAGGCTTGTAAATGTTAGGGTTAGCCCAAATAGGTTCACAATAGTCCTTTGGAATGCAATTGCACTGATTACTTATATAGGACTTCACTCAATGAACACTTTAGCGTAGAAATTGCAAATTGTGGGAACCCTAGGTAAATAGCCATTTTCGCGGTCCGCGGTCCATTTTTCGCGGACCGCGATGCTTCATTTTGCTTAAGTTTAATTAGAACTTCGCAGCCGCGGTCGACTTTTCGCGGTCCGCAAAGTCAGTCTAGTGTGTCCTGCTCAAAGCATGATTAGCCTTTCGCGTGCGCGGCCGCGGTCGATTTTTCGCGGTTCGCGAAGTCTGTCCAGTGTGTCTTGCCTCATTCCAATATGCTTAAACTTCAGTGACTACTCAAGTGTCTGCACATCAATGTTCAGGAAACTAACCATGTTCACTTATGTGTACTTTGCAGGCAATGGTACTATCTCGTGGGGGAGGTCGCAAAAACACGGGTAGAGGAGAAACTCAAAGGGGGAGAGGCCCGGGGGCACCAAGGCAACCTTAAAAAGTTGCATTGCCTCAGTCATCACGACGGCCCAGTCGGGTTACAAACTCTCCTCCTTCACCATCAGGAAGTGAATTTGCTCCGTCAGAAGAGGCCTCATCACAGTTATCCCCAATTGACCCGGTCTCATCTCTCCCAGCCCCAGCACGAGCAGCGTCTCCAGCCAAATCCGCCTCTAGTGAACACTCATATTCTACTTCCCCTACAGCTTCCTTATCTGGGGAGAATTCAAGTGACAGCAAAGGGGATGCGCAGGTGGTTGAAGGGGTAGAGCGCACTAGGAACCCGGTTGTGTGGAAGGATCATTTCGTAAGTGAGAAAGCCTTCCACAGATTCAGGGAGTTGTGGTCTGCACGATCTCTTATCCCGGAGCGCACCTTCTCAATGTAATATTTATCCACATACAACCCCAATGTGAGGCAGCAATTCCGAGATAGGAAAGGATGGTCCTATTTCACTGAGCATCTTTCGGAGGCCAATGAGCACATAGTGAAGGAGTTCTACACCAATTTGCTTTTTTTGGAAAAGGACTCAAAGGCATCCAAAGTTCGCAATCTCACTGTGCCTTTTGACGTACCTTCACTAAATGACTATTTGGAGATGGATGATGTGGATGATTCATTCTACCGGGAAAAACTTGTCGAAAAGGATGCTGCGAGAAATTGGTTGGCTTTGAACTTGGCCAAGCCCGGGGACACCCCGGAGTGGTTAACGGTTGGAAAGACTATCACCAAGAGGACACTGAACTTCGAAGCTAAAGGATGGGAGACTTTTGTATGTAGCAGGCTAGACCCCACTCATCATGACTAGACGCTCCCTCTCAGTAGGGCTGTATTAATAGCATCTATCATGGCTGGATACCCCATCAATGTGGAGAGTGTGATGTCCGAGGTCATTAGCCGAGTGGTCAGCACAGGTGATACTTCTTACCCTTATCCTCATTACCTGACCATGTATTGTGAAGACCAGGAAGTGACTATGAAGCGCTTTGACACCAAAGTCAAGCCCAAAGAACCTTTCTCCTGGTATGACTTGAAAGATGAGGATAACCCCAAAAAGAAGTCAAAGGGAAAGTCGGTTGCCTCCACTAGCCAGTCTGAAGAGCCAGTGGTGGTGGCGGAACCCTCACTGCCCCAGCCTGCCATTCCAGAGGAGGCTCCAAGCCCATCTTCCTCCATAGCTATAGAGATCCCCTCCACCAGAGCCTATCCTATGACTGCTCAACGGCTGAACATGACTCTCACTAGCCTTACCAACTAGATGCAGTCAACTACTACAAAGTAGACTGCAATATCTACAGCCGTGGCAGCCCCAGTTACTCCTCTCCCACCACAGGTCCCGCAGTCCATTGAGGACACTCTGAAAGAAATTTTGGAGAATCAGAAGAAAATCCTGGACGCAGTGGGTGCACATGAGAGTGCATTGGCAAAGCTGGCCAAAGAAACAAAGAAGCTGAGGAAGACCAGGGCGTCAAAGGAGGAGGTGGCGAAGCTAAGAAAGGAGGTCGACAAGCTATCAGGCGATCATATTCCTTTGGAGATGCTACTAGCAGACCCCACAGAGCCCCATCCAGAGCAGCAGCCATTGCCTCAGTCAATGCAGGAGGAGGAGCCGGTGAGGCCACTAAAGAAGAGGAAGGTCATGCCCCGTGCACAGAACATCAGGCTTATACTGACAGACCCCCCCCCACAGAGCACACTCAGACTCATATCCAGGAGGCTCAGCCCACCGGAGCTCCATCACAGGCTATACCAGATCCAGCTCCTACAGGTTCCCCATCTAAGGCAGTTCCTTCCTCATCTCAGGAAGTTCCTACACCATCTCAGATAGAGCACCAGGGACCACAGCAGGCCGAGGGCCAATAGGGAGTTTTCTTTACTCTCTCTCTCCCATATTTTGCGCACTATTTTTGCTTTATAGCATTGAGGACAATGCTTTCTTTTAGTTGGGGGAGTGGCCCTACAACATTTTATTTTGGCTACATCGGATTGTATAATGAAAATAACTTTTTGTTTCTCTTTCTTTACGTTATTTCTTTTTTTTTTGGTATGTATAAGATAACTATCCATTGTAAATATTCATCCCTTATGTATAGTCATCTAATTCCCCTATTGTACATATTCATTCCATCCCACGCACTTCACGTTATTTTATACATTTATTTTCTATTTTATAGCTTCTTACTTTTCTTTCATAGCTTCTTGTTTGGTTTTCTCGTGAGCAATAAGCCTTTGGTTTTCTTAACACCACGGTTCTTTCCAAAGGTGGAACTTGTGTGAAGCGGGTGGCTCTTCCCAAGGATGGACGGTGTGAAAACCTTCTTAAGGGTTTGAGTATGTTTTTCCTTTTCTTGTTGTTTTGTTTTTCAATAATGGTGCCTCAAGCAAAGCTTCACTTGGGCCTAACACAGTTGCCTTTGATCCCATGGTCAAAGACAAACTGTTGTGTTGAGGATGGTGATAGTGATGATCTTGAGACTCTTGTGTTGGCCGATAATCATCGGGTGGTTCTTCGGGACCATTTTTGTTAATCAAAGCACGACTAAGCTCGTTGTGGGACCTCGACTCGATTTCTGTAACAATCCTTTAGCTGTGAGTGGTGAGAAATTCGTAATTGCAAGTCCAAGTTCCGTGCCACTAGTCTAGAACTTGCCCTGAGTGTTGTCTAGGCGAAATTCTAGGTGTAGTTGAACTTGAGAAGTGACTATAGGCTTTCCTTGGCTTGAACAAAGAATTGAACACTTCCATGAACTTCCAAGAGAAATATTCCCTAGTCAACCCTTTTGATCCTTAAGCCTTTTCTTTGTACCCAAGTTACAAGCCTTTAACCATTCTTTTACCCTCTCTTGGCACCCGATCTTTCCTTGGCGCTAGGCAAAAAGCATAAGTTTGGGNTGTCTCTCCAACCTTACAAAAGATAAAAAGACTCAAAGAGCCAATAAAATGTGAGAGAAACAAAAAAAAATGACGTGCTTGAGGAAAGATAAAACTCACTCTAACCAAATACGTCCTACCCTTGACCAAAATCCTTCATCATGACTCCACAAAAGCCCTGTATGATCTCAGGTCGAGTGAAGCCTACATTAGTGGCGATTTACACAAAGGGCAAGCCTATGGTACTTTGAGCCGAACTTGGGACTCTTTCCTTGATGAGAGATGAGTGATTCACCATATTCCTCGTTCTGAGTGTCATTATTCTGAAAGGTGAGATGCTTAGGGAAAGTTACAGAATAAGAGTCTGGGATCCACACTGACCAAGGTAATAGTTAGAAGTTCACTGATGAGTTGGACCAACCCTTGAAGCTCTTGTATCGCACTTGAAACTATGGTTTTGAAAAGTTCAATCATTGTCAATGATTCATTCGCATTAGGGGCTATGGTTAGTTCCAATTGATGCTAGTTGAGGTCACCAATAGTACAACCGAATTTTTGTGAAATCTCTCATAGGGGTGGGGTTTATTTTGTTTTTCTTGAGGAAAAGCAAGAGTTTAAGTTTGGGGGAGTTGATAACTTGGCTTTTTGCCTCGTTTTCCATTTCCTTATACGCGAATTTTGGATACAATTTTACACAAAATAGCCCCGAAAGCTTATACGTTGCGCTTGTTGCAGGATTGAACCAGAAATGAAGGCATTTAGTCTAAAATATGCTCAAAATAGGAGTGAATCCGGCACAAGGAGCAAACCCAATAAAGTTGCTCAAGACAAAGAGGCTACCGCGGTTGCGGTTGTGTTTTCGCAGACCGCGGTGCATTTCCAGTGAGTCAGAAATTCAAGCCATCAGCCACTGCGGCCGCGGTTGTGTTTTTGCGGACCGCGGTACATTTCCAGTAAGTCAGAAATTCAAGCCATCAACCATCATACACCGCGCCGCGGTCGAAGTTTCACGGACTGCGGTGGAGTTCCAGTGAGACCCAAGAATTGCAAGTTCCTACCGCGGCCGCGGTCGAAGTTTCGTGCACCGCGGTGGCGTTCCAGTGAGGTCCTAACGTTTTCGCGGACCGCGGTCGTGTTTTCGCGGTCCGCGGTGGTACTTCAGGGATATTTTTGTCCGAAAATTTGGCAGACTATAAATAGACTATTTTGTAATTTATTTACAAATATGGAAGATATCAGCTGTTTTTCAGAGTAGAGAGCTCGTGAATATTTTAGGGTTTTTATTTCTTTAGCTTTATTCTTGCATTTTTAACATTGAAAACTTCAATTTCATTGTTAGGAATCAATTGAATGGGTTATTCTTTTTCTCTATCATTGTTCTCATCTTTGATTATGAGTAGCTAGACCCATGAGCTAGGGTTGTGGCTCAACCCTAGTGTGGGTATATAATGGGGTTTTGAAATTAAGGTTGGGAAATTAATGGGTGTTGTCTATTTAGGTCATTTCAAGGTTTTTATTGCTATAATTAGTGGTTGCAAACACTACTTAACCTTTTCATGACTTGGGTCTTTCTTGAGAAAGAAGACTTGAGTCTAGAAATTAGCCTAATAGGAAATTAGGGCATTATCAAGAGATTGGTAGTCCCAATCAAAGGGGTTAAACCCAGAAATGGTAAAACCCTACTTGAGCCCTAGTTAACGGGTTAAACCTCGAGAGAGTAACACCCTACCTAAGCCTATATTGCTTGATTATTGGGCCCCCAATTGGGCTAGAGAGAGGCAATTAGGGTATAATCACTCAAACTACCGAGAGGTATAGAGTGAGCACATTTGTGCTTTGGTTATAGCTATATCCCTAGCAAATTCCCCGACCTTAGAATTGAATCCCTTTGTGTATCCACCTAGGCCACAGTCACGACCCTAGTGCCTTTATCAACATTAGAAAACAACAACAAAAACACAAAACAAAGTAAATCATCAATTAGCTTACAAACAATAGAATACATTTAGTATAGTTCAACACCAACCAATGTTTAGAAGTGCAATTAGAAACACTTGACCCTTCTAGATCGCTGATACACTCACTCCCATCTATAGGCTCCCTGTGGATTCGATCCCGACCATTCGAGTAAAAGCTACACAACATTTGCCTTCATATATATATATATATATATATATTAGTGTAGGTGCAGTTGCTGTCAGTGGGCACATTTAAGAGAGGCATATGGGGGTACAACTCTGACTCGCCTTCGACAAATGACAATCAAGTTTGACACGTAAAAAAAACGTCATGATCACAGTGTCAAACAAAATCTAAGAGTGATGTCAAATATGATTGCTCATCTCAAAGGTGCTGGCCATGTTCTCTCTGATGTGCAGCAGGTTCAGGCAGTTATTCAGTCTCTTCCCAATAATTAGGAAGTTAACTTGACCCACAATGATACATCAAAACTTTTGTTGATGTTGCCCGTCATGTGGAGCTTGAAGACGAGCGGCTTGGTGCTGCTAAAGATGTACCTAATGCCTTTGTGGCAGAATCAAGTGGTACAAAGAGATCAAGCTTCAAGCGCAAGAGAAACTGGAAAAATAATGGAAAGGGTAAGGAAACCGGAGAAGGATCCTCCAAGAAAAGAAACAAGCCAAATTTCAAGAAAGGAAAAAATTTCTATAAGAAGAAAGACAAGAGCAAGATGAAGTTCTACAATTGCCAAGTCCCAAGGCATTTTGCTCGTGAGTGCACTGAGCTGAAAAAGGTAGCATTTAAAAATGCATCTCTTAGTGCTATATATGTTTCTAGCACTGTTTTACTAACTGAATCTTATCCTGTGTGGATTGTAGACTCAGGGGCCACCGACCATGTGAGCCATGATAGAGAAGCATTTATAGAGTTTCGTCGAGTTTCACCTGTATCAAAGCATGTATTTGTGGGAAATAATGCAAAGCTTGAAGTCAAAGGGATAGGCACTTGAAGAATGGACATGCTGTGACTGATCTTTGATGTTGCATGACATCCTGTATGTTCCAGAGATTCGACAAAACTTAGTCTCTGTATATGTTCTTCTAGATTTAGATTTCAATTTGAACTCTAGTCACAATGGTCTTAGAATTACTCAAGACAATGTTTTTTATGGTTTTGAACATCGTTATGATGGTTTTATTGTGTTAGATTGTAATCCTTCTACGTATAACTATTACGTTGACCGTTGTGTTATGGCATGTTATTCTAGTAACAATGATGTTGATGTTATTACATGGCATGCAAGATTAGGTCACATAGGGCAGGATCGAATGAATAGATTGGCTAAGGAAGGACATTTGGGTTCTTTCTCTAAAATTGAAATGCCAACTTGTGAAAATTGTCTTGCCATAAAAATTACACATAAACCATTTGGAAAGGCTAAGAGAGCCGATTTTCCATTGCAATTAATTCATTCTGATATCTGTGGTCCAATGAATGTGAGGGCTAGATCTGGTGCTTTATATTTCATTACGTTCATTGATGATTTCACATGCTTTGGTTATGTCTATTTGATTTCTCATAAATCTTAAGCACTTGAATGCTTTAAGAAATATTTGAATGAAGTTGAGAATCAATTAGACAAAAGGATTAAGACCTTAAGAATCGATAGAGAGCGTGAATATCTCTCAAAAGAATTTGAAGAATTGTGCAATGAAAAGGGAATCACCAGACAGTTAACTATTCCGTACACACCACAACAAAATGGTGTAGCAGAAAGGAGGAATAGAACACTACTGGACATGATAAGGTCCATGATGGCGCAGGCAAATTTACCTATCTCCTTTTGGGGAGATGCGTTATTGACTGCAACTTACATATTGAACAAAGTGCCTTCTAAATCAGTTTCTTCCACTCCTTATGAGCTATGGACTGGTAATAAACCAAACTTAAAGTATTTACGACCTTGGGGTTGTGCTGCATATGTAAAAGATTCTTTTAGCAAGTTTGGTAAATTAGGTCCAAAAGGCAAGAAATGTATCTTTATAAGATATTCAGAACACTCCAAAGGGTATGTGTTCATTGGTGAATTAGAGGATGGAAGTGTTAGTGAGATTGAATCACGAGATGTCACATTTCTAGAAACTGATTTTCCAAAGAAGGGCGAGGTAAATAATAGAGAACCTCTTTATGAAATGTTGAACTCAGATAGTCAGCAAGTGTTTTCTGACATAGTTGATAATCAAATTGATCAAGATCTTATTCTCGATCTGAGTGGGAGTGGGAACTCTCAATCCCAAAATCTTTCTGAAGAACCTGAATTTCAACTACAAAAGAGTGCCAGGAAAAATATACCCAAACGTACTTATGAAATTGAAGATTATATTTTCTTGGTATCTCCAACAGAAATGGATGAGCCAAAGTCTGTGACTGAGGCTTTATCGAGCCCTGGAAAAGATAAGTGGATGAAAGCAATGAAAGAAAAATTAAAGTCCATGAAAACCAACAAAGTCTGGGATCTAGTTGACCTTCCGCCTGGGCGTAGATCCATTGAGAACAAATGGGTTCTCAAAGTTAAACGCAAAGCGGATGGTTCAATAGAAAGATACAAGGCACGATTGGTGGAAAAAGGATTTACTCAAGAAGCTGGAATAGATTATGAGGAAACATTTTCAGTAGTTGTGAAGTTTACCTTAATTCGCTTACTTTTGGCTATTGTTGCGCGTTTGGATTTGGAATTACATCAAATGGACGTGCAGACAATTTTTCTCAATGGAGAACTGAACGAATAAATCTACATGGAACGGCCTGTAGGCTTCATCGTTAAAGGCCAAGAAAAGAAGGTCTGTAAATTGAAAAGATCTATTTATGGTATGAAGCAATCTTCAAGGCAATGGTATTTGAGATTTCACAAGGAGGTGATCTCATATGATTTCACCATGATCAATGAAGACCATTGCATTTATGTGAAGAAGTCCAATGGTATGTTTGTAATTCTTTCTCTTGATGTGGACGATATTTTATTGGCCGGAAACAATTTGGAGTATTTGAAAACTATCAAGTCATGGCTTTCAACGTCATTTGACATGAAAGATATGGGCGAGGCAGACTATATCTTTGGAGTTAAGATCGAAAGAGACTGTTCCAAAAAATTATTGAGTCTATCTCAAGAAACTTATATAAAGAAAATTGGAGCGTTTTCGTATGAATAGTTGCAAATCCATGGATACTCCTATAACGAGAGGTGAAACTTTAAGCCTTGAAATGTGTCCCAAGACTGAAAATGAAAAGGAAGACATGTCTCGAGTTCCATATTCAAGTGCTATCGGGAGCTTGATGTACGCTATGATGTGTACTCGCCCAGACATTTGTTATACCGTAGGTCATATTAGCAGGTATCAATCCAATCCTGGAAGATATCATTGGAAAGCTGTGAAGAGAATTTTCAGATACTTGAAGGGAACTGTAGATTATTCACTATGTTATAGTGGAAATGATTTATACTTGAGAGGATATATAGATGTTGATTGGGCTGGTGATCGAAATGATAGAAAACCAACATCCGGTTATGCCTTCTTACTTAGTGGTGGTGTTATATCATGGAAAAGTAAGAAACAAACTTGTAAAGCCCTTTCAACAATGGAAGCTAAGTTCGTGGCTTGTGCTTCTGCAGTACAATAAGTTGTTTGGTTGAAGAGATTCTTTGAGCATTTGTATATTACAAAGAACTCTCAGGGTCCCACGACTCTATATTGTGATAGTCAAGCGGCTATTGCATATACAAAAGATCCTAAGTATCACAGCAAGACCAAACACATTGAAATCAAGTATAACTTTATAAGATACATAGTAGCAAGTGGAGAGATAAATTTGCAGTACATTCCTACACGAAGCATGATAGCTGATCCTTTTACAAAGGTGATATCTAGAGACCTGTTTGAGAAACATGTTATGGCTCTAGGTTTGCGAAGGATATGAACATATTTGTGTATTGTAAAATGACTTTAGTATTATAATATGCTCATCAATATTTGACTCTTGAATTTTGCTTATATCTCGTATGCATGTGATGAATGTTTTGTTGATAAAGTGTGTCGAACAAGTCGCGATATTGGCTCTCTCTCACGAGCAATTGCCTCTTGCATTAAGAATCGTGAAGAGATGAGATCTTATAGAACCTTGGATAATTCAAGGTTATATTTACTTGAAGAGGTCGTTCTTGACAACTTACCAATTTCGCTATTCGATTATGACTTGTTTTGTAAACCAGATACGAGTTTCTCTGAGAAGATGGTTTGGGGATTATTGAAGTGAGAAATTCGAGTTAGACATTTGAAGGTGTCTAGACCAAGATATGTACGGTGTTGAATGATTAAAAGAATAAGACACACATGCCAATATAAGGTGAGAACACCGTAACATGTGTTTCATACCACGTGTGATATCGACCAATGGGATAATGGAAGAATAAGTCCCTGCTTCTTCATTGTGTGAGATCCCAAAGAAGTTACATTAACTTTATTGGAATACCCTTTGACCTTTTACTGTTTCTTGAAGTACCAATCGGTGTTGCTACTTTAGCATGTTACTAATAGCCATGAGTGATTCGGCAATGCAGTGCATGTCTAGGAAAGCAGTTGATTTGGAATGGAAAGATTCGAGTAGAAAGGGAAGACGACTAAAATTTAGTAATTTAATATGTATTCATAGGTCGACCATTACACTTACCATGAGGGTATTGGGTGTAATTGTGGATACAAAGTTAAACAAGAACTCGAGTTCACCTCTTTTGAGGATGAGGGATCAGATAAATAGCTACTGGAATAGAAAATGATGTTTGGGGTATTGCGAGTAATAAGATCCTCATGTTAGCAGTAACTCCCTTCCGCATGTGATTGGATTTCTACTTAGATCTGTTAAACAACCTTAAAGGGTTTAATTATATTATAGCTCTTGATGCTCGCAGGTCGCACAAACTACTTGTCTGTATGAATTAAGTGTGTTATTTATTCATGATACTGGTTTGAGTTCCAGCTCATCATGAGCAAAGTGAGAGATGTTGGGTATTAAAATTTGGATACCGGGTCGCTCTATATGGGCTGACCCAACCCATTTGGGAAGAGATAGAGTTTGAGAACAAAGTAACTTCTTTGGAGAAGTTACTACACGTTTTGGGTGTAGTTGAGCAGTTTCCCATAACAGTTAATTCTCTCTCTATAATAACCTATTTTGGTCTTCCTACAGAAGAAAAAAAAACGAACAAAATTAAAGTGGGTTCTTGCTCTTCCTTTTCTTTCTATTTTCTTCTTCCATAATAGTGAAGATTTCTCTTCTTCTTTTCGCAAAACACACAAGAACAAAGACATTTATTTTGTGAAACTAAACTTTGTTTTCCAAGAGATTCAAAGTTCGATTTGGGGCAATTCTTTTGGTGGTGAGTTCAACAATCCTTCCGCTGCGTTGGCAGGTACACAAATATTGTTCTCGCCCCACGATTATTATTCTATCAAGGTAGAAGAATAAATTTGGGTAGATCATTTTTACTTCACAACTAATACATACAAATACCATTTCTTGTCATATTCGATTTTCATATTGTGATAGTTTAATATATTGGAAAGAGAAATAATAGATCTATATTAAAAAAAAGTGGTACTTTTTATGATATTATGTATTACTTTATAATTATGTAATATATATTTGTTTATAAAAGAATACACATTTTTAATATATAATAATATTTAATATATATTATACATATTAAAATTATTTACATGTTAATCTGAAAATATATTTATTTATCTATGTAATTACACTTGTACAACCAAACATGACACATGTAATTACACTGTAATTATGTCATGACAGAAAAATAGGCTATTGTAATTATAATACTATGTAATTACCATGCTAGTAATTACATAGTCAAATAATTACACGGGGATTTCCAAACAGACCCTTAGGAGTCGTTTGATATGAGGTATAAGAAGGTATAGTTAAAAATTTAATATCACTTTAATACTTTGTTTGGTTAGAAAATGTGGTATAAGTTATCCCAGGATTAAAATTAGTGCCGATATAACTTATACCTTGTAGAGGGTGAGGTAATTAGCGTCGGGATAACTTATACCTTCTTCTTAGAAATTATGCAATTGTCATTTTTAATACAACATATCAAACAATGGATAAAAAACAATACTAGGACAACTAATCCCTGCATAATTAATCCCAACATAACTTATCCCAGCATAACTTATCCCGACATAAACCGTATTCAAACCAAATGACCCCTTAGTATATAATACGCACAGCTTTGAATTGTCACTTATTTTCGTTTTAACAAGTCTTTACAAGTTGCTTGAGCAAGGCCAGGCTTGCCAATGAGCGTCGTTATTTAAGTAAGTTTCATCTCAAGCAATTCTGGGTATGTTTTAAACTATTTTGAAACTACCTTTGGTACGTTATAATTTTCTTGTTGTATCTATTCGCAACCCCCTGTCTTAACATGGGCCGATCTAGCTCATAACTTATGGGTTCATCCGAATCCAGTAGCTTCGACTCGGAGACTATATGCACAAATAATATTATCAAATGAGCTATAGTAGAATTTCAAACTCGAAATTATAAAGTTCAAATGGTTGATCCGCTGCATGTCTAAACCTAATAATATTTTTTATTCAAGGGTATGTCCCAATAGTCAATAAAGTAGGTATCTAGATTCAAATCTCAGTGAAGAAAAAAAAAACACGGTGATTTTTTCCCATGCCTAAGCCTTGATTGCTAGAGTTATCTGATACATGTGTTGGTGAGAGGTGCTAGATACCTGATGAAATAGTGGAGGTGCAATATGCACTTATTTGCAATCGGGATTGTGTTGCTTACTTGGAGAAGTTATGCTACTGATGAAGTGTTAAAAATTGAGTCTTTTCCTTAAATTTGCTGAAGAATTTTCTTTTAACAGTGACATTTATCATGTGTTTGTGTGCTAGTTTAGAAAATATTTGTGTTTGCTGATTATTTGTGAAATGGTTACGTTGATTTGGAATTGGGAAAACGCATAAGTACCTCCTTGACCTATACTCGAATTTTCAACTACACACTTTATTTTAGAGGGAATCCTATTACTTCTCTGAACTTTTTTTACACAAAATAAATACCACCCTGAAGCTAGACAATTAAACTCTTGGCAAGTTGTGAACAACACGCGCTGCCACATATATATTTAGTACTATTTTATTCTTTCTTCTTTTTCTTATGCTTTTTTCTTATTTCTTATTATTCTCATTTTTTTTTGTTATTTTCATTCTCTTTCTTTTTGTTTTGGTCACCGGCATCATAAAATGGTGGTCATCGGCATTTCAAGGACTCCATCATTTCCGACACAAAGATTTTTCGCGTACATATTTTTATCCGATCTGAGTTTGTTTTGCTTTTATATATATATATATATAAATTTTTCTTGAAAGTGTAATTTATGTGTGAGAGGAAGAGCAAAAGAAAAAAAATGAATACAAGCTGAAAATGATGATCGGAATTTCAAAGACTCCATTTTTTCCAGTGCAAAATTTTTTTTTCCGGTGAAAGATCAAAAAACAGTGAGCTCCTCGAAAACTTTCTGGCATTCAACAATCAACAACCAAATTCTTCTTCCTCGTTCTCTTCAAAATTCTGGTTCAACAAATAAAACTTAAAGAATAAAATCTGCTTATCGCCAAAGAATATGGAGAATGCCGGAGCTAATTTCTAGCCAAGTCTATAAGTAAAGAAACCGGAGGAAAGAAAACGGAAAAAGAAAGAAAACCAAGAGAAAAGAATAATAGGAAAATAATATTTTATAAAAATGTTATAAAAATAAAATTTCAACTTCTCTGTCTTTCTTACTCTCCCAAAGAGAGTGACATACACTCTTTTCTACCACGTCAACATTAAGAGTATATTAATTCCATTTGAAAAAAGTTTAGGGAGGTAATAGGATTCCCGCAAAGATAAAGTGTGTAATTAGAAATTCGAGTATAGGTCAGGGGTACTCATGCATTTTCCCATTTGGAATTCGTTAGGAAAGCAGATAATAACAACTCAATAGTCATTTACTTGGTACCACTACTAGAAATCCAGTAAATATCGACCAGAAAAATCGATCAACGTTGGTCGGTTACGGCCAATTACCGACCAAAACACGTCCAAACACGTTTGGTCGCTATTTTGGTGGTCATTTTAACATACCGACCAACCTTGGTCGATAATTTACCAACCAAGGTTGGTCGGTATCTTAAAAAGACCATCTGAAGAATTTAAAGCACTTACCGACCAACTTTGGTCAGTAAAATATTTTAATAATTTAATTTTACCGACCAAAGTTGGTCGGTGTATTTAAATTATGTTATTTTATTAATTATTAAATTTTAAAAAATACCGACCAAAGTTGGTCGGAAAATGAAAAAATATTTTTAAAAAAAAAAAATTAAAATTTAACAATACCGACCAAAGTTGGTCGGTAAATTCGAATTCTGGGTATTCCTTGTTCATTAACCGACCAACTCTGATCGGTAACTGTATATTTTTTATTTTTTTTTAAATTTTAACCGACCAACCTTGGTCGCTAATGTGCAGAAAAATATTTTTTTATTAGAAACCAACCAACTTTGGTCGGTTTTTTGAGTTTTAATTTTGGCATAAAATGCCTGTTTTGGAAGCTACACCACCTTCCAGCAAACCAAAATCCCTAATAGCAACATAATATAACAACAACAACAACAACAATCAATAAATACATTAAAATTAACAAATTAAAGTTCAATTGAACTAAAAAATTCAAAACCAAGTTAAAACTTATTACAACTAGTTCAAAACTGGTTCTATTTGTCTAGTTCAAAGCATATAAAAGTCAAGAAGTGTTTTCTATAACATCATCATCACCGTCTGATGAACTTTCATCTACAAGACGATATAGAGAAGGGTCTTGTGGAGGATGGGAAGAAGGATCACGGGGAGGACGGGAGGAACGATCACGGGGAGGACGGGAGGAATGCTCACGTGCAGGTTGAGCCTCTGGCGATGACTCACGAGACCGGGGCAACAGGAAAGCTCCAGTAGATAGGAGAGTTCTGATCTGAGCTTTCATGCCAAGGAATTGGGCATCTCTAACCCTTTCTCGTTCCTTGTCCGCTTCTAGCTCAGATGTGAGCTTTGTCACAGTCTCCCGCATAGCTGAGAGACTCTCCCAATTAAGTTGCTCGCCTTGCGAGGACGTCCCTATTCCTTACATTCCACACTTATAGCGATTGAAATTTTTAGTAGGAAGCCCGTATACCTTCCCCCATTTTGGACTGCCAGCAGACTCCATCCATATTCTTTCTGTATCCTCATCCGAAGGTTAGGTTGGCTCGCGCGATTCACCAGCTGGCTGAGTGCGAATGAATTCCTCTATGTTAGTTTGGTAGCGACCCTATATGAAAATTTAAATTGAATTAGTATTTCAAAATTTATATAAAAGTAAATTAAAATACTTAAAGAAAAGTGAAAGCTTACATATACAGTCGAGGCCCGGTCCTCGACCCACCTTTCGTGATCCGTATCTTTCTTTTTCTTTACAATATGCGTCTCCTTGAATAGCTCATCATGGTTCATTGGACGCCCCAACTTCTTTTCCTAAAAACAAATTAGTTTAGTTAATAAATAGAATAGATATACTTTGAAAATTAAAATAATTTAAGCAATTATGTACCAATCTTCTTTTTATTGTCCCTAGGATGATCGCACCTTCAGTGTGCAAGGAGCCTCCTTTCTCAGATGCGCGAGCTTTCTTTCCTTTTTTGCTCTTCTCTAAGAACTTTGCGGTAAGCCATTGACTTTGCAAATCATCCCATAAATTCTGAAGTAACCAGTCATGCTTCTTGTTTTTCTTTCTAGCATCGAAGATAGTATGCGACAATTGCTTGCGAGCTTTGTGATGAAAATTTACAGCCACTTCCGCGCTATAGCGGTGTTCCCATACACATTTGCTCTTTATTTCAAAAGTTAAATGTTATATGGAAATATCATAAATATAAATTATTAAACTGCTTAAAAGAACATTTATACCTTAAATTGATTGAAAATTTGTTCCTTCGGCGAGAATGAGAAATCAGTCCAAGTCGCATAAGGGCCATCATAAAGCTTTCTGATGGCTTTGGTGATTATCAAGCCACAATAGAAATCCAATAATGTAACTATGCTATACTACGATCCTCAGAAATAACTAATTATCAAGTACGAGTTGATTGTTGTGTATTCAGTAAAGACAAATATTCCAGGGTTGTGATCTATTCACCACTCGTATTTCACTCTAACTAACTCTCCCTTTTATATAATTCACTCATGGTTGCTAATTAATCGATAAATGCTCTCATAGCCTTCTCCCGAAGCACTACTCGCCTATTCTCAATAGATTAACGCCTATATTCCTATGAAATTAATCTATTAGAACGCACTAAGATTACGATGTTTAATTAAGCACGGTGACTAGGTATATTCCTATCCTAACCACAAATCTGCTTCCCTGAAGGGTTAAGATCACGCTCTCTTCAATTCTTCTCTAATCTATATACGGCTTTCCCAAGCATAACATAGATAGTATATAGAACCTAACTGCTGGCCAGACAATTAAGCAATTAAACATAGAATTGAAGAAACAACCATATATTGAGTGAACTATAATCAAGGTTAAGTTAATGACGAATAACAATATTCATGGTTAAACCACAACCCCAGCACAATGGGTGTCTAGCCACTCATGATAAAATCAAACAATTTCATAAGTGTAGAATTAATTGTAAATACTAGAAAAAGATGAAGAAAACTGATAATCCTTCGCTTCCTAATGATCCCGTGTGTATATTCTCTCCAAAGTGGCATGAATGCCTCAAAAATAAGCTTAGACTTGCTTTTATACGTGTTGGGTAGGGTTAGGGCCGAAATAACCGTGTCCCGGGAAAAATAGGAAAAATTCTCGTCACCGCACCAGGGCGCTGCCCATAAAAACATTCTGCCTCCAGCGCCACAGGTGGCGCCCAGCCCTGCCTGTGGCGCCCAAAATTGCCGGTTTGTCCGGTTTCGTCCGTTTTGGCTCTAATTTCGCGTGTTTCGCCCCCGATTGATCCCGAATCATTCCTAAACATAAAAACACTTCAAAATAATATAAATCATCACATTTAACATCTAAAACTCACGAAATAAAAGTAAAACACGAGGCGATATACATAGAAATATATACACTTTAAGCTACACACCAACACCCCACACTTAGACTCTTGCTCGTCCTTGAGCAATGGGACAATCTACTACCCTTCAACACATACAAAGTTCATTATCAAGGAGTATTTTTAATTTTCAATCACACACCTTACCCCTTGACTATGATCAATACCGGCAATCAAGTATGAACATACAAAATTTCACATTCTTCCCCTTCTTTAAACATGCCCAAGTATAACAATTTAATTAATCATACCAACAACCTAATTGCAACCACCAAACTTCAAGAGTCAACTTGCAACCACTAAGCCCTCTCAATTCGCGCACCTACCCAATAAGAAAGTTTACAACATTACCAAGCGTTCATGAGATCATGTGCCCTCACCAACAAACAAAAGAGTGAATATAACTAGTCCACACATTCAAATATGCTTTTGAACATAATTTAAGGATATCACACAATTGAAAAACTTTACTCACTCTCACAAAGAATTCATATGCATCCTGTGGTCGTACCATAAGCTTGCCCTTAGTGTAGATCTCCACTAATTCAAGTTAGCCAAGTCTAGGATCAATTAGGACTTTTAAGGTTGTAATGTGGGCTAAGGGACGGGTAGGATATATTTAGCAATAGTGACTAACCCTCCTAAGCACTTTAATACACTACCTTCACAAATCAACACATATTCTTCTCAACAAATTCCCTTACCACAATTCATATTCAACACAACCCTTTTTCAATTAAGCACTTCTATATTTCACTAGCACAAATTAATAAAAATCGGAGGTGTGTATCTTTTTGTACATACTTTTAGTATCATTTTTTTTCTTTCTTTTCTACACACACTCCATACATGGAGATTCAATGGCTAGTGACTTTTGAATACAATTTTAGTACACCAACGGGCCCTTCCATGTCTCCACTCAAAAACTAATCCCCATTGTCTCACCTTACTTCTTTTAGCGACTAAGTGCCTTAGGAGGAAAAGGTGCAAAAATCTCAATTTAAGAACAAAATAGGGGTACGACTTGTAATGTGGGTGTCAAAGAAAAGGTCAAAAGGCTCAAAAGGGCTAACTATGGAAAATTTAATTCTTATGTGACAAGTACATCCATGATCAGACAAGAAAAATGCCTACGTCATCCCCTAGACTAGCATGACCTACAATTTCGCTTTGATTAACACACGGGGCAAGTTCTAGACTACACAGGATAGCATAGAAAATCACTAAACCTCACTCACACATTGCACATGACTCAATCAAAACGGTGTTATTCAACTCTCAAGTCAAGCAAACACACAAAATTGAGAGAATTAAGCAATTTCACATTATGTAGCCTACAAGTCAAACAACTGAGCTAAGGCATCACAAAATAGGCTATTTATTTTTACTCAGGCATCAGATGTCAAACCAAATACAAGGGAAAGCAGAATGTATGTCATAATCTAATATGCCAGCACCAAACATGTCAAAGGGTATCTCTAAGTTACTCAGTTTCTTCCTAACTACTCCAAAAAAAAAAAAAATTAAGTAAAAACTTACTAGAATACCCGGTTCGAGTTATACCCTTGGAAATGAACCAGTGCCAAAAGAAAAACCAAGGGATACTACCTAACTATCCTACAAAAATTAAAAAATCTTTTTGGCGTTTTTAAATCGGACTTTATCCCTCCAGAAAATTGTCCAACAGATCCATCATTGGGAAAAACCCGATCTTTTTCTATTTTTTTATTTTTCTTTTCATTTCTTAACTAAAAAAATAATTTTATACAATTACACTTCACTTCAGAAGGTAGTTCCCCACCCCACACTTATGTTATGCATAGTCCTCGATGCATTATCACAAAGAAAAACATTAAAACAAGGGTGAGAAATACTCCCTGAGACCCTCTCGGGCCTAGCTCGGACATGATTCTCAATCTTTAGAGTCGGGATGACCCCACACTTAAGCTCAAACATGCCCCTCAGCTTCATCTTTTGGGTACTCAGACTTCCCCTACTCTGCAAAA
>MDKJ01021961.1:0-54029 GCA_005239525.1 Nicotiana knightiana
TCGTTTTCACATTGAACGTTTAACGTTTGTTAAGTGTTGCAGGTGCATGCCTAGAAACTCATCCAAGACTGGTGAAGTGATTGAAGCCTTATCAGACCCTGAGAAAGTTTTCAGGACATATCAACTCAAAAATAAATGCAAGCAAGATAAACAATCTAACAACAATATAAACATATAAAAGAGAAGTCATATGTAAAGTATCGTGGATCCATACATCTAACAACAACAACATATCCAGTAAAATTCCATACCGTGGGGTCTAGGGAGAATAGTGTGTACGCAGACCTTACCCATACATTAAGAAGATAGAGAGCCTGGATCCATACATTTAGTTAGGGTTATGCTTTATGGTATGTTTAAGATTAATCTTGAGGTTAGTCGACCTCATACAAGATTAATGATGTTATGAGAATATAGGTAAACACAAGGATTGAACTAGAGAGATTCTTGTAAATGATCAAAGTCAATAGGAGTTAGAACTTCAAAGAAATCAAGGAGCAATAAGAAAATAAAAATATGCACAAACCTTCAAGTCTTGTGCGTCTAAAGCCAGGAGAAGTGCCAAAAATCCCAAAGGAAAGGAGCAGACTAACCATCCATTGCACAATCAACACATAGGAAACAACATGTACTTTGGGAAGGAAGTTGTGCTTCGCACAACAATCGCGCAGGGAGGAACTGAAAAATTCAACAAATCAGTAAGTTAAGCCTCCATAGCACAACCATAGCACCAGTAAATAATACTGTACCTAGACCTATAAAGAAATTGTGTTAGGGAGAGAGAAAATTGTTTCGTTGATGAAGATATTGAAGTCTAGAGAGAGAGGCTCTCGTCTAGGGGGTTAAATACACTCCTAAGATGAGTTTCATCACATAGTTATGATGGATTAACATAAATTATTGCTAGTATCAAATCTACATGGATCATAATCTTCAAAAATACCAAGTGAATCCAAGTTAGGTTTTTGATACCAAGAGGTAATTTGTTTGGAGTATTACACGAGTCTTGAAATTTGGTATCATAAGTTAAGAGTTCCTAAACGAGGAAGATAAAGAATAGCAAAATCGTAAGGCACCACTTTTGTTTCATGGTAGCTATCATGTCATTCTTGCTTCTTTTAGTCGAAAATTAACCCAAGTGTTTACTTTATTCTTGAGTTTTAGAGATTCCAAACACAACTATTGTTATTCATTTGGAGTTGTAACCGATGATATGCATTTAGCAATGCGTGAAAGCTATGTAATTTTAATTTTTAAATGGCTAATTTAAAGATTTAATTTCATGTACGGTATTAATCATTTAAAATGATTGTGTTTTAAAAAGGTTTCCACATGCATATTTTAGACATATAGATGGGTATTCATATACGGATTAATTCACTCGGGTTGGGTAGTATACCGAGTGCTAGTTAGGTTATTCTGGATTGTGAAAAGTTTGGTATCAAAGCCCTAAGTTCTGATTCGAGTATTAAAAGTCTATAAAATCGTGTCTAGTAGAGTTTTTCTTATCGGCGTGTTGTGTATAAAACCTATATCGTGAAGGCTATATGGAGGTTGTAGAATTGTCATATTCTTTCTTCTAACTCTAGATCGTGCATTAACGCTTGAAGAAAGAAGTAAGATTTCCAATCTATATCGAATTCCCGATGAGATTATCGAAGAAATTATGAGCATAAGGCTTGGGATTCAAGGAATGAGACTAACCACTAGAAGATGTGAGTGGCCCTTGATGTGAATATAGGGCTAAGGTCAGGAATGAATTGAAACATGCATATCCTGAATGGGGAAATATTGGATTAGAATAGTTAGCCAAGAGATAATGACTCGTCTAAAGGAAAATGAGATGGAACATTGTTGAATGTTATTGTAACAACATTGGAAATCACTAAGTTTGTGTTATCAAAATAAAAAAGGGAACCTTAAGAGGACATGACTAAAATTGTTCGAAACAAAAGACAATCCATCACTATTATGGCTTCCATTTGTGAAGGACGAGTGGGGTGTGAATACGTAAAAGTTTGAAAATACAAGAGGAAGATGAAAATTGTATTTTATAAAACTTAGTCGACAATTTTGCTTTTCCTGCACTTGACTTTAACGATTAGATGCATCAAGATATATAGCAATAGAAAATAAAAAATAATAAAAAATTGTATGAGTGGCCCAAGAGTTTCAACTCTTTAGCCAATCTTGAATAATGGTTGATCCTCTTTAATTTCTTAATTGAGTAGTATCTTAGTTATACTTATTTGACTTGCTTGACTTGAGATCCTGTATCGCCTATTGGATCCGATCTTAGTACGCTTGATACAACTGGATTTCAAATGATTCGCACATTTTCATTCTGGACCATATGAGTTTAGGCATGATCCTTATTTCATTATTCTAGGTCTGCTATGTGATTTTTTTTTAGTAATCCACTAGGTCATGCCTAGGGCTAGTTTTTATTAATAATTAATAAAATAACAAAGTAGCATATTGTCCTACACGGTGTAAGACTGTAATATTTGACTACTACATAGACGCTATTATTAATTTTGAGCATTAAATGCCCAAAATTAATATTACATATTGATCTAAGACTAAAAGAATAATAAACTCTAACATTTGAAAAACTAGCCCTTTGCATTTGTTGTCTGCTATTAACTACCGCTGCTTGTACATATAGCCCTTTCAGTCTTTTGGTTGTCCCAATCCTCATTTGCATTCGTATCCTCCATAGCATTGCATAACTGGCACTGTCCCATTTGTTAGAAAATATGACTGTCCAAAGGTTCAACTTGATGGTGTTATTTTTGTATCCTGAGTTATGTCCATTTCGAGTGTATTCATTTGCTATCCTAGCATTGCTCTCTTTGTAGATTATTTCTGATGATGATATACTGCCCCTCAATACCAATAACACACCTATATGTGTATGCTCAAACCATGAATTTGTGCAAACTTTGATGTTTAGGAAGTTGGTATCGTAATTGCCTTGTCCTATTTCTGTTACTATGCTTATGTTTACCCATGAATTCCCTTCACTGGATTGAGTACCTTGTACTAATACCACCAGTTGAAGGTACTTCAATGAGTAATACATAGACACAGTATTGAGACCTCTCAAGACTAAGCTCCTGCTACTCTTGCAACTATGTGCAAACAGACTAACGACCCTGTGAATTACCTCTTGAGTTCTGAGAATCTTGATTTTTGAAGTTAAAGGTGTGTATTTGTCCTTGAATATTGCCTCCTTTATTCCCATGTTTGAAAGCCAATCATTTCAGTTCACCATTAAGATCAATAACATACATGTCCCCAGTTGCGTGCATATGACCTGATTGTGTAGTTGTTCTTGTGCTCTCCATAAATCCTTTTGGATAACCTCACTTGATAATTATGACTTTATTCTGGGTCAGCTGATTTGATAACTCTTATTTATTTCTCCTTCTGGCTAGACACATTCTACATAATTTTTTTGACTAAGTACCAAATAAATTGTCATTATTAAAATAACTGTAATGCTAACAAAGTTTAGATGGGAGGATATGATAATCCTAATTTGACTAAAGAAGAATGTATATCAAGAATTTTATAATAGGATATCGAACGCCGATATGAACCTAGTTGGTAAGGGAATAGGAGTCAACTAAGCTTGTAACAAATGTTAATATGAATTGAAGAAATGAGGTATAGTTAGAGAAACAAAGGTAAAATTGTGAGCATGATCTGATACTAAGAATCTGATGGGCACTTGATATGATAGATTATAGTCATTATCATGTCATATGAGTTAACAAAAGACATGTTAGATTATCAAAGTATATTTTGAATGAACAGTGCGACCTGAATGACATTAATAATCAATGATTAGTGCAGTTAAACATTGGAACAATGTAAATATATCTAGATAGATAAGTGAAAGACATGTCAGGTACGAATTATACAAAGGGCATAACCTCAGAGGTTAAACGAATAGCATAGATTGTCTAGAAAGGTAAGCCATCATTAAAGAATAATATTAAGAATGTCTAGATAAGGTATGTCTCATTTTGATGTTAATAAATTTTTGAAAGATAAATATTTTTGAAAATATTTTTTAAAACTCTTTTAAGGGGGCTAAGAAAGGAGTTGAGTGTGAATTAGTTAAAACCCTTACGTTATATGGGAGTGGAATATTATGAATGAGGTATAGGTATATGTTAATACATATGAGGGGTTGTATATGTTAGATGTTACATGACCAACTTAAAACTAAAAGAATTAGAGAATATCAATTATACATATTTTGAAAGTTGAAGGATTGCAAGTGTTTCAAAGATATGTAGAGAGGCATCATGCATTCAAAGATATGTACCTTCATATCTTGTAGTGATTGTGTAACCACGTGTTAAATTCCATGGTTAGTGCCTCGGGAGTCTACATATGCGGGCGTGGTTTGAAAATCCATATGGCATATAAATTTATATTGTGAGTTGCTTGCATTAATTATCGTAAAAATAAGATTTACTATGAAAGGTTGCACGAAGATGATATACAGATTTCTCGTGAAGGAGACGTACTTGTTCAAAATGGTTGAACATGGACTCAAAGAGCGCCAAAGAGTTTTTCGTGCAGATGATATACTCAATCTTTGACTCAGGGGCATAACGGGGTCGTACATGCTGATAATATATTTAGTATAGACTCAAAGATGTAATGGAGTCATACTTACAGAAAAAATATGTGAACATGGACCCATGAAAAAAGCAACTGAGTTGTACTTGCTAAACGCGTATTTGAGTGTGGACTAAGGAGCGTGGCATTAAGAAAATTATGAGTATTGTATAGATATAGAAGGAATAATGTGTTAATCATATTTTTGTTGTAAGCATAGAGAAAGATGACACTTAAAACATTAGTTGTGGTTAGAGAGTGTCGTGGTACTTAGATAAGAAAGGAACCAAGAGAGCTTTGATGAGTGTAGCGATTCCATACTATCATTAGAATAAAAATATAACACAAGAAGGATGAGAAGGATATGAGTAAATAAAGTGAAAAAATGTAAGATGAGATTCATAGTAGGGAAAATAAGTGACCTTTAACATCGGTGTTGATATGTAAGTAGTCAAGAGAAGTTTATGTAACGACACGACCCGTCGTATTGAGTTTTAGCACTGCATTTGGTGGTTTGAGGCTTTGAATAGCTTCTTATGGTAATATGACTTGCTTGTAGGGTTGGTTTTGATGTTCGAGAGGTCCACGATTGATTTGGAAGATGATTCTCACTTTGGAAGTTTTAAGTTTGAAGAGTTGACCAAGGTTTGACTTTTGAGTAAACAACCTTGAAATCTAGATTTGATATTTTTAATAGGTTTGCATGGTGATTTTGGATTTGGGCATGCATTTGGATTTCTATTCGAAGGTTCCTAAAAGGTTTTGATTCTATTTGCCGAAAATTGATGATTTGAAGGACTTGGAGAGTTTGCGATGTGTTGTGGTTAGTTGGTCTTTGTGTTCGCGATTTAGGGGGTTGTTCTCACAAAGAGTTGAGGCATGATGGAGGCTTGGCCTATGCAATCGTGTTGGGCAGCTCGCGTTCACGTAGAAGGGTGGTAATTCAGTCATATGTGACCTTTAACATCAGCGTCAATATATAAGTAGTCAAGACAAGTTTATGTAATGACTCGACCTATTGTATTGAGCTTTAGCATTCCGTTTGGTGGTTTGAGTCTTTGAACAACTTCTTATGATATAATCTGACTTGCATGTAGGGTTGGTTTTGATGATCGAGAGGTCCAAGATTGATTTGGAAGATAATTATCGCTTTGGAAGTTTTAAGTTGGAAGAGTTGACCAAGGTTTGACTTTTGAGTAAAGAACCTTGAACGATTTGATAATTTTAATAGGTTTGCATGGTGATTCTGGACTTGAGCATACATTTGGATTTCTATTCAAAGGTTCCTAGTAGGTTTTTGCTCTATTTCCCGAAAATTGACAATTTGAAGGATTTGGATAGTTCGTGGTATGTTGTGGTCAGTTGGTCTTTAGGTTCGTGATTTGGGGGTTGCACTGGTGAAGAGTTGAGTCAGGATGGAGGCTTGGCATATGCGTTAGCATTGTGCACCTCGTGTTCGCGTAGGAGAGTGCTAATTCGGTCATTGCATTCATGATTGTCTTCCGGCATTCGTTATAAGGGTTTTATGGGGGATGGTGATTTGTGATTGGCGTGTTTGCAAAGAGTACTTCTGGGTAGACCACTTTAGTGCTACATCTCGGGATTTTACCTATTTTGCATATTTTATGCCCTAGCCTTCGAGAGGAGGAAGTTTTGAAGGAAAATTTCACTATTACATTGGAGGTAAGGAATATTCACTTGGATTTAGTTTTACCTATTGATTCTCCGTGGATTTCTACACCTAAAACATATAATTTTAAAGTGAAATTTGGCTTTTTGTCTACAACTTAAGAGGTTATATTTTGGGTATTGACAGTCTATTTGGACTTGGTTTTGGAATCTAATCACATATTTGGACTCATGGGGTAATGGGTAGTTGGGATCTACCCCTGACGCGGGTTTTGACCATGTAGGCCCGAGTTGACTTTTATTGAATTTTGGAGATTTGTTTAAAGATTGAAGCTTTATTGTTTGTAATTGATTCCTATAGCTTTTTTTGGCGTTATTGAGTTAAATTTGACTCGATTCAAGCCGTTTGTTGTTGGATGTGAACGGA
This sequence comes from Nicotiana knightiana, assembly GCA_005239525.1. NCBI lineage: Eukaryota > Viridiplantae > Streptophyta > Magnoliopsida > Solanales > Solanaceae > Nicotiana > Nicotiana knightiana. The sequence continues at coordinate 6,695 of MDKJ01021961.1, forward strand.
GAGGTGGTTTGTTGTTAATTAAAGCAGGTCGGTTGTAGGTAAGTCTCTTGTTTATTCTTGTAAGAGGGAATTGTCCACATAGATGATCTATGTACTATTTTTTTTACATGATTTAGGTGTCATGTATATGAGAGGTGGCGAGTGTATATATGTAGAAAAATTATGAACTTAGCCAGATAAAGTTGGGATTATGTTATAATTTATTTAGACTTGATTAATTATTTATTGTAACGACCCGACAGTTCAATTTGAACATTAGCATTTCTGTTCGGTAGTTTGAGGTCTTGAGTAGCTTCATATAATGTATTATGACTATATGGGGTAAAATTGGTTGATAGCAAGTGGTCAAATAGAGAGATGACACATGGAACCGATGATAGCCAAAATATGAGTCAACTAACTGGCACCGGGTATGAAGGGTGTATCCAGTACGGGATGGATCCCAAAATGAAAATAGCCTATAATAGAGATTCAATGGTTTGACATCGGGTAGCATTTAATGAGTAGTCGTTAGAGAGAATATCGGCATCCAAAGCCAGTCGTTATACACACATCAATGACGTTTTTTTTCTCATTCCCGAGGAGCTATATTTTAGGATCTTGTTCCCCTAAGTAGAGGCTATAAATAGCAAGATTAGAAACCATTGTAAGGGAGGAGAACATTCTCCACTCAAAAGCTATAACCAACTATCTTGTTACGCTCAAATTAAATAGTCTTACAATCACTTCTTCTTTTGTTCTCGGAAAGGCTAAGTTTGGAGTCATACTTGTTATCTCTTCTATTTTTAGTCGTTAATCTGATTTTCGTTCTTGTTTTTATCGTCTTTGGATAAAATCGATTCTCTTGTCTATAAACCACGCTATAAATTTAATTATACTGTTTTATTGGTAAATAGTTTAGCGCCCACTGTGGGGCATAGACAGTTGCGTAATTGCTTTGATCCATTCATTTGTTACTAACAAGTTTTGATTTTTTCCGTAAAAAAGTCAGATATGGCAACCGATGATATCAACAACGCCCAAAGGATAAGGCTAGTTTCGAGCAAGCCGGAGGTACCGATAAGGGATCTGGGAACAATAACTTGAATGATCATTTCAAAATAGAGCTTATGAGATTCATGAGAGAGATGAATGAACGAATGGATCAGAATGCGAAGGAGTTTCATGCTCGGATGGATTAGATTACGGGCGCACCTTCGGTGTTAAAGGGTCTAGATTCTAAAACGTACATGCAATTGCCATTTAAACCAAGACCACAGCTAATCTCGAAGAGATTCAAGATGCCATACATACCAAAGTATGGTGGGACTTCGGATCCACGGGAGCACATCACGACCTACACCACGACACTGAAAGGAAATGACTAGGCTCAACATGAGATCGAGTCAGTTCTGTTGAAGAAGTTTGGTGAAACCCTCACGAATGGGCCCCTGACATGGTATTACCTCATACCTGAGCATTTAATCGATTCTTTTAAAATGCTTGCAGATTCGTTCATCAAAGGTCATGTTGCAGCAAGAAAGGTGCAGGCCAGAAAGGCAGATATACTGAGAATTTTGCAGGGCGAATCCGAGCTACTGCAAAAATTCGTGATTCGATTCCAAAAATAAAAAATGATGTTACCAGAAGTTCCGGATGAATGGGTAGAAGAGGCATTCGTGAAGGGTCTAAATCCACCGAGTTACGATACCTACCGAAAACTGAAGGGGAGCTTGCTTGAGTTTCAGGAAACCACATGGTCCGATGTCCATGACCCCTATGAGTCAAATATAAGAATAGAAGATGATCAACTTATCTCTTCGGTGTCATCCAAAAGGAGGGATCACGATAAAAATCAGGATAAGTTAAAAATGACTTGATATAGATCAGGAAGCATTCGAGGGGATAAAGGGTCCTAGTCATCGGATAGGTTAGCTTCGGATAGAAGGACGGATCGCGGTCGAAGTAGCAAATCATTATAGGAGAAAGTGGCACCGGGATCTCGGATCCCACATATTCCAGGCTATCTGAATGCAACTTCAATATCCGCCTGGTAGAACTAGTGTCGACAATGATAAACATCAAAATGGCATGGTTTCTAAAACCAATCTAATTGGGTCCTAGACAAAGGGATTATAATATGTCGTGTGAATTCCATGGGACTCACAGACATAGAACTGGGACCGACATCTTCGTGAGGTGGTAACGACGTTGTTAAATAATGACCATCTTAGAGAGTTTTTAAGTGACCGTACCAAAGATAATTATGGTCAGCGCCGGGACGATGCGGGGCCATTGAAACCGGTAGCAGGATCCGCCTGGATGAAGATCAACATGAAATTTGGCGGGGAACGAAATCAATATTGGCAGCAAAGAAAACAAAGATATCAGTTACTCATGGAAAGAGGTTCCGGGAAGTCTCGAAAGATGACATCACCTTCACGGAGGAGGACGGTGACAGACTTCCTCTGTGACACAATGATGCTTTGGTAATCTCTCTCAATGTTTTAGATTTTAAATTAAGCGTGTTTTGGTTGATCCAGTAAGTTCAGCCAACATCATAAAATAGAGAGTTTTGTAGAAAGTGAAATTAACCGGGAACATATGACAAAGCTTATAGCTGGATTTAACCTGAAATGCATGAGAATCTAAGGAGAGATTCTGCTACCCACTCACGCTGAAGGTGTAACAAACACCACCATGTTCGAAGTGGTAGATGGCGACATGGGTTACAATGTACTCCTTGGAAGGTTGTGGATACACGAGATGAAGGTAGTTACCTTGATGTATCATCAATTATTGAAGTTTTCGACACCTGAGGGGATCAAACAGATAAAAGGTGACCAACCAAGGGCAGGGGAGATAAATGCGGTGATTGTTTCTAGCACTAAGATGAAAGAAACCAGCAAATAGCAATTACAATATTCGATGTCTTCTCCTTTTTCTGATTGAAGATGATAAAGGAGAGGAGTTATCGCAATCCTATTAGGTTGCGAGGTCTTTTTAGGTACTAGAAGAAATGGATGCAACCTAGTCAATCATAGAAGAGCTTGAACAAGTGGCCCTGTTCGAGGAATTTTTGGAAAGTAAATTTCATTTAGGAACGGGGTTAAATCCCAAACTCAAGTTAGAATTAGTAAATTTTCTTAAAGCTAACATTGACTACTTTGTGTGGTTGCACTCAGATATGATAGGTATACCATTGGAGGTAGAGGTCCAAAAACTAAGTCTGGATCCAAACTTTCCACCAGTAAGGCAAAAGAAACGTCCAATAGCATAGGTCAGAAATAAGTTTGTTAAAGAAGAGGTGACCGGCTACTCAATATTGGTTCTATTCGAGAGGTAAAGTATCCAGACTGGCTAGATAACATAGAAGTAGTGCATAAAAAGAATAACAAATTTAGGATGTGTTTAGACCATAAAGATTTGAATAAGGCGTGACCCAAAGACTTTTTCCCATTGCCAAACATTGATCAAATGATCGATGCTACTGCCAAGCACGAGTTGATGAGTTTTCTTGATGTTTATTATGGGTATAATCAGATTAGGATGAACCCAGAAGATAAAGAAAAAATCTCTTTCATCACAAACTTCGGCACATATTGTTATAATGTGATGCCTTTTGGGCTTAAAACGTCGGAGCCACTTATCAAATGCTCGTTAATAATATGTTTGAGAATAAAATAGGTAAAACAATAGAAGTGTATATTGATGACATGTTATTTATGTCTTTAAATGCTACATATCATCTTAAACATCTCCAAGAAACTTTCGACATCTTGCAGAAGTATAACATGAAGCTCAACCTGGAGAAATGTGCCTTCGGGGTTGGCTCGAGTAAATTCTTGGGGTTTCTGGTCTCGCAAAGAGGGATCGAGGTAAGCCATGAAAAAATAAAATCCATCGAGGACATCTCGAATCAGTTAACAAGTGTGAAGAAAGTACAGAGGATGGCTGGTAAGTTGGCAACCCTCAGCAGATTCATCACGAGGTGCTCGAAAAAATGCCACCAATTCTTCTCACTCTTGAACAAAAAGAATAACTTCGTGTGGATACCGGAATGCTACCAGGCACTGAAGGACCTAAAAAGGTACCAATCCAGCCCTCAGTTATTGCCAAAATTTAGGGAAGTTGAACAATTGCTAATTTATTTAGCGGTATTGGAAGTAGAGGTAAATGCCATTTTGGTCAGAGAAGAGGAAGGCACATAATTTCCTATTTATTATATTAGAAAAATATTATCAGGAGTAGATACTCGATATCCGCACCCTGAAAAGCTGGCCTTAGCTCTCGTAGTTGCCTCTCGAAAGGTTAGGCCTTATTTTCAATGTCACCTAATAGCCATTGTGACAGCCTTTCTCTTAAGGAATGTCCTTCATAAGCCTGAGTTGTCAGGCCGTTTGGATAAATGGGCAGTCGAGGTTAGCGAGTTCGACATTGAAAATAAATCGAGGACTACAATTAAGTCACATGTTTTGGCCGATTTCGTGTCCGATTGTAGTCCAGGATTAATGTCTTTGGCTACTAAGGAAGCAATGCTAATGTCGAGAACGACATCGGGAGTTTGGACCTTGTTTACGGATAGAGCCTCCAACGTAAAAGGGTCCGATCTCGGAGTAGTTCTAATCACTCCTTCGAGGGAAATTCTAAGACGGGATGTACTGTTAACTGACAATGAGGCCTAGTATGAGGCTTTGATTGTAGGAACCCAACTAGATCGAGGACTAGGTTCCCATGTCATCAAGATAAAATGCGACTCACAGTTGGTGGTAAACCAAGTTTATGGGATTTTCGACACAAAGGAGGGGCACATGCAACAGTACTTGAACACAGTTCAAGCAATACTTGCACGGTTAAAGGAATGGTCAATCACTCCACATTCCGAGGGGGGGAAATGTAGAAGCAGACGCATTGGCTAATTTGGGGCCATCCATGGAGATGAAAGGATCTGATTTCGGTAGGGTCGTCCAATTGTTGCATTCGATGTTCGATATAGATGATTATCGCAAAGTAAGTTCAACCAACTTAATTTAAAATTGGAGGAACGAGTTTATTGAATATCTCAAACAAGATAATTTATCCAAAGACCCAAAAACAATCCGGAACTGCTAACCAAAGTGGCTCACTACTGTCTTGTTGATGGATAGTAATATAGGAGATCATTCCGAGGACTATTGCCTTGGTGTCTGGAGGCCTTGGAGGTGGACTACGTGTCGAGAGAAGTCCACGATGGAGTATGCAGAAATCACTCCTTGGCAGACTCCTTAGTTCTGAAGTTAGTCAGGGCTGTCTATTATTGGCCTCAGATGCAAATGCATTTGTACAAAAGTGCGACAAATGTCAACGTCATGCATAATTAGTGCACCAACTAGCAAAACTTTTGGATTGGGTGGTGTCCCCGTGGCCATTCATGAAATGGAGGATGAGCATAGTTGATCCTTTACCACCAAGCTCCGGAAAGGTAAGATTCCTTTTAGATTTAACTGATTATTTCACTCAATGGGTCGAAGCAGGTCCTTACCAAAAGATCGGAGAATGCGAAGTGGTTGACTTCATATAGGACAACATAATCTGCCGATTTGGTATACCAAAGGATATTGCTTGTGACAATGGGCCACAATTCCTAAGTTCAAAAGTCACAAAGTTCTTGGAAGGGTGAAAGATCAAATGAATTACTTCTTCACCGTACCACCCGAGTGCTAACAGCCCAGAGGAGTCAACCAAACACATAATTATTCAAAACCTTAAAAAGAAGCTCGAAGATGCAAAGGGCAAATGGCGGATGAGCTACCGAGTGTTTTATGGGCATATCGGACCACGGAAAAGTCGAGCACGATTGAAACACCCTTTTCACTCATGTATGGATCAAAAGATCTAATGCCGATAGAAGTGGGGGAGCCAACCTTGAGGTTTTCAAAGAAAATGAAGAAGCAAAAAATGAATCATTGTTGGTGAAGCTAGACTTGCTTGAAGAACACCTGGATCTGGCATATGTGAGGTTGGTAGCACAAAAGCAAAGAATGGAAAGGTATTGTAATCACAGGAGAAAACTACAATATTTCAAAGTTGGAGATCTGGTTTGAAGGAAAGTTACTCAAAACGCTCGAGAAATCAATGGCGGGAAGCTGGGATCAACATGGGAAGGACCTTACTAGGTCTTGTCGATAACTGGTGAAGGGTTATGAACTGGAAAATCAGGATGGAGTTAAATTGTTGAGAAATTAGAACGTGACTCACCTCAAAAGGTTTTAACGAGGTAGAGATATAGAGCATATTACGAAGGAAGGATCACCGGCGAAGGTAAGACCTTCAATATCAAGGCATTAAGATTTCACCCCACAAATAGGATTGACAACTATGAACTCATGTGGAAAAGAACGTGTGGATGGTTGAATAATTTTTTGTTCGAGGGCAAATCTTGCTTCCCAAACTCAAACAGATTATTTAACCATTCACAAGTTGTCTCCACTGATGAGGCGGTAGTATAAAGTATTAAAACAAAGGGAAGAACCTTCGATGAATTCAATTCTTCCAGCATTCGAATCATCATACTTAGCATTCGAATACTGACGGGAGAATAATACATGTTACGACACCAAGAGTGCCACCAAAATCGGGGGGGGGGAGGGGGGGATAATAAATGTTATGACACCAAGAATGCCACCAAAAGCGGGAACTGTTAGAAGTGGGATCAATGTCTTATCGGTACCGGGGACTGCATTATCAGCTCCGTAGAAATATGTTGTACAAGTTACCCACATGTATTGGTAGCTTGATTTACTTAAGTAGATGAATGTTTATGTAAGTGTAATTTTGAAAATAGAAGGAATAAATCAAAGTCCTTTTGTTTTTAACTTATTTCTTGCTCGATTGATATGTCAATTTATTTTATCATTTGAGAGTTAATTAAAACATCAAATTCTTGTGCCATAATGAAAAGGAGACATCCTCTTCAAGATAACCGTAAATGTGAGGGCCCTCTCTTATGAGACCCTCATAGTAAAGGGTAGATTTCGAAAGTGTTTATGCCCGGAATCAAAAGTTATCGGATGCCAAAGAGTTCTGGAAGCTTTATCAATTAACATAAAATGAATATCATTGCACAACATTTAGGCAAAAGTTCTTTTATTTATTAAGTGCCAAACTTAGTAAAAAGTTTTGGCATAATAACAAAGGATAAAGGAAATTTTTTATATTATTCTTTGCTGCTAGAACCCGAAGGGAGAGAAGGGTCTTCATTCTCCCTATTGGAACAAAGTTGTTCCCCTGCCAGCTCAGAGTCTTCATTCTCTTGGGTCTCCCCTCGGTTCCTGAACTCGGAACTAGTATTCGAGTAGTCAGTTGCAGCGGGCGAAGTAGTTAACTCCACTTCTCCGGCTTTGGCATTGCAATCATAAATATTGGAAATGCCTACTTTGGCTTACTCTAAAGTCTTCCTCTTCCAATAATACATAGAATAGGTATTCTCGAAGACGAGGGAATCTTCTTAGTCTTGGAGTTTTTCTCGGAGCTTGTCAATTTTGGCCAGGAGTTCTTCTTTATCAGGCTTCATTGCGCTGAGCCGGGAATCAAGCTCAACATGGGTGGTTAAGTGATATCGATTTTTCTCCATGACCCTCTTGAGCCTCTCTTCCATTTTGTCCCTTCTCTCCTCGCTAGCATTGGCCTCCTCGATTTTGGAGCATAAGTTGGCCTTCAAGTTATTAACTTGTGTACGAAGGCAGACTTTCGCTGGGCAGCGGCGGTTACAGTATCCGGAAGCTAGACACACTTAGCCTAAGCCTCTTTGAGATCTTCATGTAATTGGGCAACGTCTTGGAAATTTTATCTTCCTCAGTTTGCGATAATCGAGCCTCAAGCTCGTTCACTTGTGCATTTTTTGTCCCCAACACTAGGAGGCACTTGGCTCCAAAAGTCAATCCCACTTAGAAGAAAGTTCTTGTTTATCTAGGATCAACTTTTGCAGGCCTTCAGAAGCAAGGAGGTTGACCGAAAAACAATTTAGAATCAAGGTTATTATCGCCAAATATAAATGAAAAAGAAGGTAGGAGGAAGTTAAGATGATATCTGCGCTGAACAATGCATGTTGTTGTTTATCAGACACTCCCCATAAAGAGTGCCTATCTTTTTCCAATCCTTCACAGAAGCCAGTAGCTTCTTATAATTGGTGAGCTCCACCGCTTGGAGAGAACATGACACTCTTTTGAAAATGAAAGAGTGACACTTCGCCTTCCTCGAGGATCTTGAGAAGGTGTCGTGAAAGTATTCCCCAAGTTTCCGGGGTCAGGAGACCGAGGAGGAGAGGCATTCCCTGCTTGTTCAACTGATGCCGGTGGAGGGAATGCAGTTGGTGCTGTGGCGAAGGAACAATTGGTGTTGGTGGGTATGTAGCTGTTTGTGTAGATGGAGAAGAAGCAGTTGTGTCTGAAGGAATGGTAGTTGTTGCTTTCTCAGAAGTTGATGACAGAAAAAGTTCAGGGGTCGAACTCATTGGACTAGAGACAATGATAGGGACCGGGAAACAAGAATCAGCATTCTCAACCAAGCTCATTTCAGCCAGAGCGCCTGAACTTCTTCTGCTGGTAAAGTTTGGAGCTCTCTCAATTGAGCATCCGGTTGAGCTGATGAAGATCCTTTTCTTTTTTCGAGGGAAGCCTCTTCATTATTGGCTTCCTCTTCATCATCGAGGACCATTATGGCCGGCTCAGTTGGTGTTTTCTTTATTCTCTTCTCCTGAGTCCCAGCAGAAGAGGAACATCTCCTCTTCCATTTCTTATTCTTGTGCTGGGGAATTCGAGAGGAGGCACCCTCATTGGAGGCTCGAGCAGATCCACGAGCCATGCTTCGGTTAAGGGCATTCTACAACATCCTCTCGGCCTCCTCGGGGTCATCAAGAGCATCGACGTTGGGGCACACGACAGAACCCCTCGAAAGCCCTATACAAGCAAAAAGATGATTAGTAAATTGCTCTTAAACTATTAATATTGAAAGAAAGAGGAATTTTTCTCACCATGGTTCTTTACTCTCCACCCGTATTTGGGAGCCATTTCTTTCCACCATCAGAATTCCGAAGTTGTAATATTCAGAATTTTCTGAACCCATATGTCCACACTGTGAACTCGTGGTGGTTCCTAGCAAGTAGCTGAAACGAAATAAGTCAAAAAAATTAGCAAAGCAAGAAATTATATTTATATGAAGAAAGGAAACGAATACCCGAAGTCTTACGGAAAAGATTCCATGATTCAGGGAAAGCTGGGGCTATGGTCGGGATGATGTCCCAGGTAGCAATAACAATGAATCGCTCCATTCATCTATGGTTGTTGTCATAACCACGCTTGCTGAAGTTTAACACTCCCCACGAATAATCTTGGCAGAGTAAAGATTTATTATATGTGCGAGAGTTAGGGTTTCCCCAATCTCGATGCACAACTGATGAAGGCAGGCCACCATATGCCTTATGGATAGGCCTACTTGTGCCAAGCAGACCTGGTACCAATGGAAAAATTCTAGATTTATTGGATCAAGTCCTTCACTCGACCCTAAGGTGAAGGGACCCAATGTAAAGGGATATTTATAGACATACATAAACCCCTCTCTTGAGTAGGTAACCCGTTCTACCCCATCTGGGGAAAGGATTTTGACATTGGAGCAACCCTTCTTCACAACAGGGATACTAGAAGAGCGAATTGAGGAGGGGTACCTGCAAACTGGCCAACACCTGCTGCTTCGGGAATTTGCAGGTGAATTTTGCTGTTCATATCGGATGTGGTTCTAAGATGGAGTGGTATGATGGTGTTAACGATTAGAGGTTCAGACTCAACGTCAACCTCTTAAGCTTTGTTTTTCTTTCGGCCTCAACCAAAGAGAAGACCAGTGTTTCCAAAGTTAGCAATGCAAGAGGAAATGGTGGTAAAATATCAATAAAGAGGTTCTTGCTGAGGAAGTTGAATGTTCTAAGGAAACTCAGAAAGGGAGAAACTATTATGAAAGCAGTGAAAGTGAAGAAATAAAAATGATGAGTAGCAGATAAGTTATAGACGACAAAAATCGTGGTCATGATTACCTCAAAAACAGAGGAAAATACTTTCTGAATCATAGGGCAAGACATGCTCGGTGTATTAAACATGAGGAGACGTGCGTCCCTTCAAGTGTCAGAGACCGTTCATGAACTTTCTTGCCAAGAGAAGAATTCTTATCTACTTCGCGGTAATATTAAGTTGCGTCAAAGTAGGGGAACTATCTGTATGGGTGGAATTGGTTGATAACAAGTGGTCAAATGGAGATATGACACGTGGAATCAAAGACTGGAAAAAGATGAGTCAGCAAATAATTGGAACCGGGTACAAAGGGTGTAACCGGTACGGGATGGATCCCAAAAGGAATATAGTCGATAATAGAGATTCAAAGGTTTGACATCGGGTAACATTTAATGAGAAACCCTTATAGATAATATCTACATTCAAATTTAGTTTTTATGCACCCATCAATAGCATTTTTATACTCGTTCAAGAGAAGCTAGATTTTAGGATCTTGTCCCCCTAAGTAGTGTCTATAAATAGCAAGATTAGAAACCACTGTAAGGGAGGAAAACATTTTGCACTCAAAATCTATAACCAATATCTTGTTATGCTAAATTAAATAGTCTTACAATTGCTTCTACTTTTGTTCACAGAAAGGCTAAGTTTGAAGTTAGGCTTGTTATCTCTTCTATTTGTAGTCGTTAATATTATTTTAGTTCTTGTTTATTTATCTCTTTTGGATCAAATCGATTCGCTTGTCAATAAAACATGTTATAAATTTAATTGTACCATTTTGCGGTAAACAATGACTTGTTTTTATCATCGGTTTTGGTTCACGGGCAATTCCGGATGGAATTGGAACTTGTGCGCAAAGTTTGAGGTAATTTTAAGTTTTTAGATGTGTTCGGCGTAAGTTTGGAAAATTTAGAAATTTGAAATAGTTCATTAAGCTTGAATGGAGGTGTGATACATGGTTTTAATGTTATTATGTGTGATTTGAGGCCTCGAGTAGGTCTGCGTTATGTTTTGGGTCTTAGTGGTATGTTCAAACGAGCTCCCGAGGGGCTGGGGTATGTTTTAGATGAGTTTCAGATTATTTTGATCAAGATGGGAAGTTCTAGTTCTGGTTCTTCGCACCAGTGTAAATTTGGTCGCAAGTGTGGACCCGCTTATGTGAGGGAAGACTCTCTTATGCAAAGAGGAGGTGCCAGAGAGTTTCGCTTTTGTCAAGATTTTGGTGCAGATGTTGAGGCGCTTCTGCGAGATTCCATGAGACATGTGGAGCCGCAAATACGGGTTTTGAGATGTAGTTGCTAGAAATGGTGAAATTCAGCTGGTAAGCATATGCGAGAGAGGGATTGCAGGTGAGAGGTCGCAAGTGCGGCATTTAGTCCGCAGACGCGAAAATCACTGGCATCTTATAATATGTCGAGGGTTTTGGTTCATTTTATCATATTTTGAGATTGGGAGATCGGATTTGCCCGATTTTCACCACATGGATTGGGGTAAGTGTTCTTGACTCGATTTTGATTATTAATCATGATTCTATCTTTGATTTTGGAGTTTAGGTGATGAATCTAAAAGAGAAATTGAGGGGTTTTGTCAAGATAATTCTAAAGTGAATAGTTGAATTTTGATCATCGATTCAGGATCGTAATTAGATGAAACTAGTATGGTTGGACTCATATTCGAATGGGTTATCAAAATTTATGAGCTTTATAGGGTTCCGAGGTGCGGGCATAGGTTGAGTTTTTGGTTGAATTTGAGTATTTGATTAAAAATTCGACCTTTATCGTTTGGTCTTATTTCCAATGGTATTATTTGATGTTTTTGAGCTGCTTTTGGCTAGATTCGAGTCGTTCAGAGGTCGATTCATGTGGGATGACATTTCTATAGTATTATTTTGGCTTGTTTGATGTGGGTAACATATCTTAACTTTGTTTGAGGGTAATTACCCCTATGAATTACGATACTTGAGATGTGTTAGGAGTGACATATTTACTAGGTGACAGGCATGTGTGGGAAAATTGGGGCATTCATGATCCAGGTAGACTTTAGGCTACTATGAGACTTGTCTTCTATCATGCCTCGTTACATCCGTGTTTTCTCTACGTGTAAGATTATTTGAGCTATTATTCATGTTAGAAATTATGTCTAGGCTACATGTTATTTGTTTGAGACATTTTAGGGCTCTTATTGCTATTTTGAATTTTTGCCTTAATTATAGACATACTCTCAGTCATGATGATATATTCGTGTATGATATCTCAGTCTCAGTGCATTCTTATTATGATTTCTCACATGTTGATGATGCATCATATGTGTAACATTTTTGAACTGAGTCAGATGTGGTTAATTGAGATTTGAGCAGTAGTCATATTCTCAGTCATAATTTTTTTCATCCGCAAGTTATATCTCGGTCTCTATGAATTAATTATATGTCATATCACATGTTGTTGATGCCTTTTTTAAGTGATAATGCTTGAGCTAAGTTCTGTGAGACGTGAGACATGGGCAGTTGATGACTGATGTGGTCCGTAGAGCCATAAGTATAATTTATATTTTGATCGGGTTGCATGCCGCAATGGAATGCTATTTGGATTGGGTTGCGCGCTGCAACGGATTCATATTTGGATCGGGTTGCATGATCAAATGGATTGATATTTTGATTGGGTTGCGTGCTGCAACAAATTGATATTTTGATCAGGTTTCATGCCGCAATGCTTATATTGATTATTGATTAGCGCTTGGGCAAGGATTCGCCCCTCCGGAGTCTGATATTACAATGAGCGCAAGCACAATGATATATATGTGTTTTGGTGAGGGGCATTTATTCCAGGCACTCGTACAGTGCTGAGTGTGGTTGTGTGTGTGATGATGGGGGGTATTTGTTCTAGGCACCATGAGTGTGGTGAGTGTGATTATACATGATGGTTTAACTGTGATGTTATTGACTTAACATGTATATTTGACATCTAGGCATAGAGAAGTATTTTTCCTTATGCTAGATGGTAATTAAATGCCTTATCTGTTGTTGAAATTTTGTAAAAATCACAAGTTCCCTATAAAACTCAGGTTTTAGTGATTCAGGAGATAGATTTGGTTTTGACTATTATACTTGGAAAACATGCCTAATTTTCTATATTTGTGAATGAGATGAACATGATATCTCTCGAATTGTTTTATTCTACTGTCATCATTATATTATGTGTTGTTATGGATCATTAATATTGAACACTAACCTTCTTTCGAGATCGTCACTACTTTCAATCCGAGGTTAGGTTGTTAACTTATTGAGTACATGAGGTCGATAGTACTCATACCACACTTCTGCACCTTGCGTGCAGATCTTGGAACTGATGTTGTTGTGTATGGCAGGAGTTGGCATTAAATATGTACTTTCTTTCTTGATATAGCTACAACTTGTCCTTGATAGTTTAGCTTCGTATTCTGTTTATGTATATTTCAAAAAGATGTCGTAATTATTTTCATACCAACTTTGTAAATCTAAGTCTTAGTGACTCATCACTTGCACTGCCAATCTGTGGGTTATTGCATAAAAATCAGTTATTCTACTTATCGATTCTTATTGTTCCTATTTGAGTTGTGTTAACTATAGTTTGGCTTGCCTAGTGGGTTGGGTTTGGTGCCATCTTGCCTAAGACAATTTTGGGTCATGAAAAGTTGGTATTAGAGATCTAAGTTCATAGGTTCTATGAGTCATGAGCAAGTGTTTAGTAGATTCTTATAGATCGGTATGATGACGTCCATACCAATCTTCAAGAGGCTACATGGCATTTAGGAAACTTCCCATATTTCTTTCCTTATCGTACGACATTGATTCAACTTGAAGCGTATCTCTCTGAATCTTTTCCATCCACTTGTACGTGATGTTGAGCACTCAGTATCAACTGTGCACTAACAACTTGTGATGTCACGGATGAGGTGCGAGATGTGTTCTCTGTGTTGTGGAGATAGGCCGGACTGGAGGACTTGAGGCCAGGTTCAGACCGCAGCTTGGGCTCAGTAGTTTAAATTGTAGGAGTATGTGCTTTTGGACTTATATGTTAGGTAGTGTCCCTAGAAGTGGGATCGATGGCTCGGTGAGTGTTTAGATATCTATATGATGAGTATTATGTGACGGAGGACTATGCTTAGATGGTTTGGATGTGACGAGAAGAAGTTTTCATAAGATGGGAAAGGACTATGGATGCTTGATTTCTGTTGATGTGTTGTACAATCTAGAGTTAGGAGTGTGTTGAGAGATCTTTCATGTTATTCATTTGTTAAATGAAGTAGATTCTTATGTCTTTTTGATGAGTTTAGAATCGGGAAGATTAAGTGATTGCATAGTGGTGATGAACATGATAGGGTCATAGAGAGATGCCAGTTTGAGGCTACGCAAGTGGGTTATGACTTGTGGGAGTGGACTACAGATGTGTGATCTTTATGATGTTTTTGTGGAGAGTTTTCTATCTACCAGTGGGTTATGTGTGTTGCAATTTGAGTTCGGATTTCTTAAGGAAGTTTGCACGACTATCATGACGATGGATATGTGCTTGGCGGGGATTTGAGGTATCTTATGATTAGGGCGACATGAGTTAATGTAGGATTTAGTTGAATAACAGTGCGAGATCATGACAACTATGGTGTAAGGGTATTGTGTGTTATCAGATGTTGTGTTCTATGACTTCGAGCCAAGTGGGGGAGTTTGATATCAATGATCAATTTGCTTGGTCATGCGTTATATTAATCAGAAGCTGAGGCATATTTGTGGATCAATTATGACTTGAAGGAGCTGACTTCGAGGTTAGTACAGGGAAGGAAAATTTCTAGATGCATGATGTAAAATACTTTATGTATATGTTGAAATATTGGAATGATTTAGGTCTGTTATTCAATGTCGATGTAATGTGCCAAGACAAGGTATTCACTCGATTGCTTAAAGGTGTGGGTTACTTTTTTCAGTGTTTGTGTGCTAATGGAGCACAAGTTGCTCGGCTCGTTTTGGTAATGCATTGTAGATTAGAGCGGAGTGGACGACTCTCGAGAAGGTTCTAATGAGTTCAAGATTCATATGCGGTATTTGATGATTTCCCGGATTTGTATATGGCTAACATCTGAGATTACATTAGATGGTGCTAGGACTTACAGTATTCCTGTATCATCATAGATTATCCATTTCAGTATCAAAGAGGTTGAATAAACAACTTTAAATTCACAAAAGGTCTCTTTAGAGTGAGTATCTCGGTTGCGACACTATCAGGTCCTTAATAGGGAATACAATGGCTTATGGACCTTAAGATGATGTGGTTTCATACTAGGATCTCTTATTGTAAGCTTGGGGTTAAGGATCATAGTGTACTGGCAAGGAGAAGTGTTAACTTGAAGGAAAGTTGAGAGGAACTCGAAGAAATGGGACACCTTGGTACTGCGTTGGATAAACATAGTAATATAAGTAATCAGTTCCTTTGGTGTGATAAGACTCTACAGGTGTTTTATGTCAATACTCTTTGGTTGGGCGATCTGCATGACTTGGTTGAAATTAGAGGGATTTGTTTGATTGCATGGTTATGTGCAAACTGTTTCATAGAGTTCTCTATAGTGTCGACCACGACTTGAGTTGGATGATTTCAACAGGCATGGGGAGTTTATTGTGTATTGTGATTTTCTCCTAGATGGGGTCAAGTTGAAGGTTGTTGTTTGATAGGATGTCTATCGTACTTGTGAATTAGAGTTGATAATGGGATTTTCGTGTTTTCATATGATGGCATCATAGATACGGTGCGTCATGTGGAATTGAGATTTGCATGTACAAGATTGAAGTTCTATTTCGAAGAGAAGGGGCATGAGTTCTTGAAAACATAGACAGTTTCAAATGTTTAGAAGAATTATGGCACTATCTGGTATCACATGAGAAGGGTGCAAATTTATCAATTATCAGTTAGAGCTAATATTAGGGGTCTGTCATTATTTAGAGCTGATCTTATTCGTGTTCTGAAATGATTCCCTATGCTAGTCTCCTATGATAAGATCGATTATGAGTGTATTTTGACTATTTACACACATAATACGATTCTCGTTGGGCCTTGTGCCAGAATTTTGGTGAGCTGGCTCTTTGGCTGTTGAATGGTTGATTCTGCCTTGGTTATGGTCTCCCTAATTGTAGTATATTGTGTTACCTATTTTTCCATGATTATGGCCATGCACATCGTGTGATTTTTGTTGATATGCATATGGTTATAGATAGTGAGAATCATGGCTTGAGGTATTCCAAGTGGACTGGTGTTTTGGATTGGGTCATGCATCGTAGCGGAGTTATGTTGGTATATGATCTTTTGTACTTATTTTGTGTGTTTATTTTCTCTTTGTGTGATGGTTTCATAGTATTGCGCTTTGTAGTGGTACCTATTGAGCTTGGAGGACGGTTCTCTCATTTGGTTTTCCTTCCATCATTGGTTGTATTCGAGTTTTTTCTTGTTTGGTACATGGAATGCACGGTACATGGCTTGAGGTGGTGCTGGTGTAACGTGTCGGTCGAGCATCTTGTACTAAATAAGATGAGGTTATTGGACCTGGAATGATTTCTACCAGATTTGATTATAGTATGTTTGGAAGAATAACGTTATTAGTCCTCTTGGAATTTTGATATCGTTCTTGATAGGTGACAGAGCTCAAGGACTTGTTGATATGATCAATAGTTATGAGTTTCTACCTGTTCCATTCATCCTTGGCAGTGTACGAAGGTTTATATTAAGGTTTTATTTGATATGAGGTATGTCACCGATACCGGGTTTAGTAATGAGCATCTATTATGGTCAGAAAGTATTACTATGAGTATCTGAGTTATGTGGTATATAATATGATCATATCTTAGGATATGGTTATGGCTTGATACAACTTGTTTAGACTTATACAGTGTATAGATGCGAAAATCGGGTATTGTAATGAATTCCAAATGTTGGAGATTGGGTTGTAAGTTTTATGGACTAAGGCTGAAGTAAGGAACTTCAGTTAGGTTGTGTTTTCTAGATTATATGAATTGGGTGATGTGGGATCACCCATGGGCATGTGTACGTTGAGTTTGTACAGTGATTTGATGGCTTTGGAACGACTCTTGACATGTTCGAGGACGAACATAAGTTTAAGTAGGGGAGAATGTAAGGACCTGACCGGTCATTTTGAATATTAGCATTTTCATTCGGTGGTTTGAGGTCTAGAGTACATTCATATGATGTATTATGACTCGTGCGTATTGTCAATTTTGGTTTTCAAGTGGTTCGGGATGGATTTGGAAGAATGATTCTCAATTTGGAAGCTTTAAGTTAGAAGTTTTGACCAAGTTTGACTTTTTTGTAATTTGATCTGGGATTGGAGGTTTGATAGTTCCGGATGATGATTTTGGTCTTGAGTGTATGTCCGGATTTGTATTTGGATGTTTCTAGAAGGTTATTGCTCTAATTGGCAAAAGCAGGCAATTTGAAGGTTTGGAAGTTCATAGGTTTAACTGGTAGTTGTCTTTGATGTTATCGGGTTCAGATTACTTTTCCATGATGGAATAGGTTCTTTATGTCATTTGGAACTTGTGCGCAAAATTTTCGGTGATTCTGAGTTGTTTAGACGTGTTCAGTGTAAGTTATGAAATTTAAAAATTTGAAAATTTAAAATAGTTCATTAAGCATGAATTGAGGCGCGATCGTGGTTGTGAGGTTATTATGTGTGATTTGATGCCTCGAGTAGGTCCGTGTTATGTTTTGTGACTTGTTGGTTTGTTCGAACGAGGTCCCAAGGTGCTCAGATTTGTTTCAGATGAGTTTCGAATTATTTTTATCATGAGGGGAAGTTCTTGTTCAGTTTCTTCGCACCTGCACAGATTTGGTCGCATGTGTGGACCCGCTTATGCGAGGGAAGACTCGCTTCTATGAAGAGGATGTGCCTAGGAGAGTTTTGATTTTGCAGAGATTTTACGTAGATGAGAAGGCGCTTCTGCTAGATTTCGTGCGTACCTGCAAAGCTGCAAATGCAGGTTTTGAACCAGAGATGCGAGAAGAGGTCAAATTCAGCTGGTTCGCAGATGAGAGAGAGGTATTGAAGGTGCGAGGTCCCAAGTGCGACATTTTGTCCGCAGATACGGAAATAACCTGTAGCTTATTACATATAGAGGGCTTTGGTTCATTTTATCATATTTTATGATTGGTAGCTTGGAGTGGACATTTTTAAGGCGATTTTGACCACATAGATTGGGTTAAGTGTTCTTGACCTGGTTTTGATTATTCATCATAATTCTACTTTGATGGTTGCATTTGGGTGATGAACCGAACAGAGAAATTAGGAGTTTTTGTTAAACTTTTCTAAAGTGAATAACTGGGTTTTGAACATTGATTTGTAGTCGGAGTTAGATGAAACTAGTATGGTTGGACTCGTGTACGAATGGGTTATCAGAATATATGAGCTTTGTCGGGTTCCGAGGTGCGGGCCTGGGATGGATATTTTGGTTGACTTTGAGTATTTGATCAAAGATTCAACCTTTACTATATGGGTTTGTTTCCTATGGTATTATTTGATTTTTTTGAGTTGATTTGGCTAGATTCGAGCCGTTCGGATCGTGATTCACGCGGGGTGGAATTTATAGGGTATTATTTTGGCTTCATCAAGGTAAGTAACGTATATAAACTTGGTTTGAGGATAATAACCTATGTGGACTACGATACTTGATATGTGTTGGGGGTGATGCACATGCTAGGTGACGGGTGTGTGTGCGTACAACGGAGTATTCATGATCCGGGTAGACTTTAGGAAAATATGAGACTTGTCTTCTTTCATGCCTCGTTAAATCTATGTTTTCTCTACTTGTGTGATCATTTGAGATATAATTCGTGTTAGAAATCATGTATACGCTATGTACTTATTTGTTTGAGACATGATGGGGCTATTCTAGTTGATTTGAGCTATTTGCCTTCATTGTAGTCATGTTTTCAATCATAATTCCTTATCTCCATATTATATCTCAGTCACTATAAATTAATTTTATATCATACCTGATGTAGTTGTTGCCTTCTATATGTGATACTTTTTGGTCCGAGTCTTATGAGAGGTGAGCCATTGACACTTGAGCGGATGATGACTGATGCAGGCCATAAATCCATTATGTGATTCATATTAGATCGGGTTACATGATGCAGCAGGTTGATATTTGGATCGTGTTGCAAAGTGCAATAGTTATATTGATTATTGGCTTATAATTATCATCACTTGGGTAAAGATCCACTCCTCCGGAGTCTAGTATTGACAGTGAGCGCATGCATAGTGTTATATTTGTGCTTTGGTGAGGAGCATTTGTATGTACAGTGTTGTGTGTGATTGTGTGTGTGATGGTGAGGGGCACTTGTACCAGGCATCGTGAGTGTGCTGAGTGTGAGTATACTTGATGGTTTCACTTCGAAGTGATTCACTTGATATGTAGTCATAAAGATGTATTTTGCTCATGCTAGATGGTAAATGAAATGTCTTATCTGTTGTTGAAAATTCAGAAAATTACAGTTTCCTTGATAAACTCATATTTTAGAAATTTCGGTGGAAGATTGGGCCTTGACTGGTATACTTGGAATGCATGTCTAATTTTTCGTATTTGTGAACGAGATGAACAGATATCCTTTGAGTTGTTTACTTTTGTTGTCATCATTATATCATATGTCGTTATTGATTATTGGTGTTGGACACTGACTTTCTTCCGAGCTCGTCACTCCTTTCAGCCCGAGGTTAGGTTTGTAAAATATTGAGTACATAGGATCAGTTGTACTCATACTACACTCAGTACTTTATGCGCAGATCTAGGTACTTCTGGATGCGATGATTGTTAGATTTCACACTGGTTCCAGCTTGTGGATACTACGATGTAGCTGTTACGTCGTTCGTAGACCTTGAAGTTTTCAATTTTTTTATTTTGTTATCATTTTTCTATCATTCAGACATTTTTGTATCAATGATTTACTCAGTATTTTGAGATTCTGTAGTGCTCATGTATGTGTTGACACCAAAATAGTGGTATGGTTGTAGTTGCGCTATTGTTGCTATCTTCAGATATTTTATAATATTACCATTGTTGAGATTAATATGTTCAGTTATTTGAGTTTATTGTTATTGTGAAATTGTTTGCTTGCCTAGCAAGCGGTGTTAGGCGTCGTCACGGCTATGGTGGGAGTTAGGTCATGACAAGTTGGTATAAGAGCATTAGGTCGCCAAGACCTCACGAGTCATAAGCTAGGTTAATCGAGTCCTGCGGATCTGTACGAAGAAACCTGTACTTATCTTCGAGAAGCCACCGAGCGATTAGGAAACTCCACTTTCTTACATTCTTGTCATGCAGATATGTTAATTATGAAGTTTGAACCTTTAATCTTTTATTCTCTCACTGATGTTGAGGTCACATTCAGCTGATAATGATCCAAATCCCCATACTGCAGCCATAACCAGGGGTAGAGGCCAGGGCCGAGGTAGAGCCAGGGGTAGAGGCACTTGATGTTGAGCCTCGGATTGAGCAAGAGGAGGAGATCTCTATTCCGATCGAGTAAGTAGGACCACCTCAGGTCACAGAGGGGTTCATCACTACCCCATTACTCCAGGACGCCCAAGTCCTCTTGGTTGGTCTTATGGAGAGCCTGGATCAAGATGATTTATTTCCTGTAGCACCAGTCGTTTCTCGGGATGAGGGAGGAGCCCAGACTCTCGCTACTCACACTCCAGAGAAGATTCCTTATATGTATCAGACCCCGGCAGTTAAGCTAGATGGGAAGCGTTTTGTTGCTACACAGCAAGGAGAGAGTCCACAATGTTAACTAAGGGTCTGAACTGGCTGGACAAGGATCCCCAAGATTTCTTAGACCGTTGCCATGAGATATTGCGCAACATGGGTATAGTAGAGCCCATCAGAGTTGACATCACAATGTTTCAGATGCATGGCTCTACCAAGAGGTGGCAGGAATATGTTCGAGGCAGAGCAGCAGGTTCACCTCCTCTCACTCGAGCCGAGTTCCAACAGTTATTCTTAGATAACCTCATTCCCTTCACTAAAAGAGAGTACTTTTCCAATCAGTTTGAGCGTCTTCAGCAGGGTAGCATGACCATTACCTAGTATGAGTTCGGATTTGTGGATTTATTAGGCCATGAATATATTTTGATCCCTACTGAGAAGGAGAGTGTATGGAGGTTTATATATGGCCTTACATATGGTATTAGGTTGCAGACGCACAGAGAGACCGAGGATGATATTTCTTTCACTCAGGTTGTGGAGATCGCCAAGAGGATCGAGAGCGTCAAAGATCAAAGTAGGAAGACGTCTTTGACAAGAGGCCTCGTCATTTTGGAAGATTAAGTGGTGCCTCATCTGGAGGCCGAGGTTGGTTTGTGAGGGTCCAGTCTAGCAGACTAGTTTATCATTCGCCACTACCGTGGAGCTTCAGTACAATCCTTGTTGAGTGCACTCCTAGATGAGAGAACTTATCGCACTCCATCAATTAAGGGTTCATCAGCACCAGGTTCTCCCAGCGGTAATTCTGGTTCACGGGGTTTGATTCAGGCCCCGCAGTCATTCCTAGTTCGAGGTTTCTATGGGTGTGGGGACTTGGGTCTTGTGAGGAAGTATTACCCCCGCTTTTAGGGAGGTCCAGTGTAGCAAGGAGACTAGGCAATGACTCTCGCACCAGTTGCAACACCACCTGCTCAGCCAGCTTGATATGGAGGTCATACGGGGCGAGGTGACACTAGAGGGTAAGGTTAGTTAGGTGGTAGATATGCCCGTTTATATTCATTTCCTGCCATGCCAGAGGCAATTTCTTCCGACGCTATGATCACATATATTGTTTCGTGTGCCACATGGATGCTTCAATGTTATTTGACCTTGGTTCCACTTATTCATATGTGTTATCATACTTTGCTCGTTATTTGGATTTGGATCTTGATTCATTGGATATGCCTGTTCATGTATCTACAGCGATGTGTGATTCTATTACGGTGAACCGTGTATATCAGTAGTGTGTGATTACCATTGGGGGTTATGAGACTAGAGTTGATCTTTTATTTCTCAGCATGGTTGATTTTGAGGGGATTTTAGGTATGGATTGGCTATCTCCGTACCATGTTATTCTTGATTGTCACGCTAAGACCATGACATCGGCGATGCTAGGGTTTCCTAGGGTGGAGTGGAGAGGTTCCTTGGGTCATGTTTTTAGTAGAGTGGTGTCTTTTCTGAAGTCCTAGCAGATGATGGAGAAGAGTTTCTTGGCATACTTTGCCTTCATGAGGGATGTAGTGATGATACACTTACCATTGAGTCAATTCCAGTAGTGCCCATTTCCTTATGTGTTTCCAGCAGACCTGTCGTGCATGCCACCCGACAAGGATATTTATTTTTGTATTGATTTGATGTTGGGTACTCAGCCCATCTCTAATCCACTATCTTTCATGGAACCAGTGAAGTTGGAGGAATTGAAGGAACAACTATGGAAATTGCTTGATAAAGGTTTCATCAGGCCTAGTGTGTCACCTTGGGTGCAATAGTACTAGTTGTGAAGAAGAAAGATGGTTCTGTGAGGATGTGCATTGAGTACAGGTAGTTGAGCTAATTTACGATCAAGAACAAGTTAACTACCATTTATTTATGACTTACTTGATCAGCTTCAAGGTTATAGGGTATTCTATAAGATTGACGTGAGATCGGGGTACCATCAGTTGAAAATTGGGGCTTTAGATATTCCGAAGACTGTTTTTGACCCACTATGGTCATTATGAGTTTTTGGTGATATCGTCTGGGTTGAACAATGCCCTAGCAGCTTTCATGCACTTGAGAACAACGTGTTTCAGTCATTTCTAGATTCCTTCGTCATAGTTTTCATTGATGATATATTGGTGTATTCTCACAGCCGGGAGGATCATGTGCAACATTTGAGGATCGTGCTCCATACTTTAAGGAGAAGAAGTTGTATGCTAAATTCTCCAAGTGTGGGTTTTGGTTAGACTCGATGGCATTCTTGGGTATGTGGTACCTAGTGAGGGGATTAGGGTGGATCCCAACAAGATTGAGGTAGTTCAGAGTTGGCTCAGACCATCTGCTGCTACTGTGATCTGGAGCTTCCTTGGGTTGGTTGTGTATTATCGCCATTTAGTGGAGGTGTTTCCATATATATAAGCCCTATTGACTAGATCGACATAGAAGGGTGCCCCATTCAAGGGTCTGATGAGTATGAGGAGAGATTTCAGAAGCTAAAGACTGCCTTGACTACAACTCTAGTTCAGGTTTTTCCTTCGGGATTGGGTTCTTATACTGTCTATTGTGATGCTACATAGATTGACATTGGGCGTGTGTTGATGCAAAAGGGAAGAGTGATTTCTTATGCTTTAAGTTAGTTGAATCCCCATGAGAAGAACTACCCAGTGCATGATTTAGAGTTAGCAGCCATTGTTCATGTGCTCAAGATTTGGCAACACGACTTGTATGGAGTGTCTTGTGAGTTGTTCATGGATCACAGGAGTCTCCAGCACTTATTCAAGAAAAAAGATCTAAACTTGAGGCAATAGAGGTGGTTAGAGCTACTAAAAGACTATGATATCATCATTCTTTATTATTTGGGGAAGGCCAATGTGGTGGCCGTTGCATTGAGGGGGAAGGTTGAGAGCATGGGGAGTCTTGCTTTTATTCCAGTTGGGGAGAGACCTTTAGCTTTGGATGTTCATACTTTGGCCAACAAGTTTTTGAGGTTGGATATTTCGGAGCCTAGCAGCGTTCTTGTTTGTGTTGTATTACGATCGTCCTTGTTAGAGAGCATCAAGGCGCGTCAGTATGATGATCCCCATTTGCTTGTATTAAAGGACACAGTGTAGCACATTGATGCCAACCAGGTTATATTGGTGATGGTGGGGTATTGAGGCTTCAGGGCCGGATTTGTCTTCCTAATATGGATAGGTTGCGATAGTTGATACTTGAGAGGCCCATAGTTCGCAGTATTTCATTCACTCGGGTGCCGCGATGATGTACTGAGATTTAAGGCACCACTATTGGTGGTGAAAGATGAAGAAGGATATGGTTGAGTATGTTTCTCGGTGTTTTAACTATCAACAAGTGAAGTACGAGTATTAGAGATTGACTGGTTTACTTTAGAGCTTGATATTCCGGAGTGGAAGTGGGAGCATGTCACTAAGGATTTTGTAGTTCGTCTTCCATGGACCTTGAGGAGATTTGATGTAGTGTGGGTTATTGTAGACAGACTGTCCAAGTCTGCACACTTCGTTCTAGTCATGACTACCTACTTTACAGAGCAACCGACTAAAATTTATCTTTGTGAGATTCTTCGCCTTCATAGTGTACCCATGTCTATTATATCGAATCGAGTCATTCAGTTCACATCGTATTTTTTGAGAGTAGTGCAGCATGAATTGGGCACACGAGTCGAGCTGAGTATAGCATTTCATCCCCTGATGGACGGGCAATTCGAGCATACTATTCGGATATTGGAGGATATGTTACAAGCATGTGTCATTGATTTCCGGGGATCGTGGGATTAGTTTCTACCATTAGCAGAGTTCGCCTACAACAACACCTATTAGTCGAGTATCCAGATGGCTCCATATGAGGCCTTATATGGGAAGCGATGTCGTTCTCCGATTGGTTGGTTTAAGCCTGGGGAGGCTGGGTGTTGGGGATTGATTTGGTTCGTGATGCTTTAGAGAAGGTAAAGTTGATTACAGAGCGGTTTCATACGGAGCAATCCAGGAAGAAGAGTTATGCGGGCAGGATGGCTCATGTTGTGGCATACATGGTGGATGAAAAGGTTCTACTCAGAGTTTCAACCATGAAGGAATTCATGAGGTTGGGGAAAAAGGTCAAGTTGAGCCCTCGGTATATTGGTCCTTTTGAGGTGCAATAGAGAGTCGGGGATGTGGTGTAAAAACTTGCCTTTCCACCTAGTTTATCGGGAGTTCACCCAGTATTTCATGCTTCCATGCTCCACAAGTATTATTGGGATCCGTCACATATTTTAGACTTCAGCACGGTGCAGTTGGGCAAGGATTTGATTTATGATGTGGAGTCGGTGGCCATTTTTTACCAGCAGGTTCAAACGTTATGGTCGAAGAATTTAGCATCCGCGAAAGTTCATTGGAGAGGTTAGCCGGATGAGGAGGCTACTTGGGAAATCGAGCAGGAAATGCGGAGTAGATATCCTCACCTTTTTTATGTCCCAGGTATGACTCTAGACTCGTTCGAGGAAAATATTTGTTTAAGAGGGGGAGAATGTAACAACCCGACCAGTCGTTTTGAATGTTTTATCCTCGTTTCTCCTATTTGATGATTTATATATGCGTATTTGTTATTATTTGACTTGAGGGGGTGGTTGGTTTGGTTTCAGAGGAGTTTTTTAGATTTAATTAGGACACTTAGTCCCATGGTTGGAGGCTTACATTATAAGAGTTAATCGGAATTTGACCTTGTGTATACTACCCGGAATGGTGTTTTGATGATTCCAATAGGTTCATATGGTGATTTTAAACTTAGGCGTATGTCCAGATTTGGATTTTGAAATTCGTAGGTTGATTTGGTGCTTTTTGCAGTTGGAAAGTTAAAGGTTTGAAGGTTCATAGGCTTGACGGGGAGTTGACTTTGATTATATCGAGCTCAGATTTTATTTTCGGGAGTTGGAATAGGTTTGTTGTATCATTTGGGACTTTGTGAAAAATTTGAGGTCATTCTAAGTGTTTAAGGCATGTTCGGCGTAAGTTTTGAATTTAAACAGTTAGATTAGTTCCTTAGGCTAGATTAAGATGCAATTTGTAGTTTTGATGTTGTTTTGTATGATTTTACGCCTTTTAGTAAGTCCGTGTTATGTTTTGGGATTGGTTGGTGTGATTAGACGGGGCACTGAGTGTGTTTCGAATTGATTTCGGATCATTTTGCGGTATGTTACAGAAGATTTGTTTAGTCTGGTGTTTTCGCATATGTGGATTTGTGGTCTCAGATGTGAAGCCACAGAATGGTGATGCACATAAGCTGACTAGGCTAGGGCAAGGGATGGTCCGCAGATGCATGATTTAGGCCACAGAAGCGGCTCCGCAGAAGCGGTTGGAGCACCATAGATGCAGCTGGCAGGCTTTTTAGTGGGGCTCATATATGCGAGATTTTGACCGCAGGTGCGGTGTTTGGCCATTTTTCATTATTTGGAGTTGTGAAGCTCGACTATAGGAGATGTTGAAGGTCTTTTCACCATAGTTGAAGGGGTAAGTGCATTTTACTTGATTTTAATGTTAGATATTGATTACCCATAGTTTATTACACCTAGTTTATGTGAATTAAAGGTGAAATTTGGGGACATTTTGCTATGATTTTGGAGAGTGAAAACTGATGATTTGAGGGTCGATTTGAGGTTGGATTGGGATGAAACACATATATTTTGACTCGTATCGAAATGTGTGTTCGGAATTTGTGAGTTTTGACACGTTCCAGGGCACGGGTCCGGGGTTGTCTTTTTGGGTTAACTTTACATATTCGAACAAAGATCTTAGCCTTATTGTTTAGGGTTGTTTCTTATGGCATTTACTAAAGTTATTTGAGTTTCTTTTACTAGATTCGAGTCGTTCTGAGGTCGATTCGCGCGGGAAGGGCTTTTTGGAGTATTGATTCACACACTTTAAGGTAAGTAACATATCTAATCTTTGTATGAGGGTAATTACCCCTATGGACTATGATACTTGAGATGTATGGGGGTGACACACGTGCTAGGTGGCAGGTGTGTGTGCGTACACCGGAGTATTCATGATCCTGGTAGACTTTAGGCTACTATAAGACTTGTTTGCTTTCATGCCTCGTTATATCTATATTTTCTCTACTTATGTGATCATTTGAGTTATGCTTCGTGTTGGAAATTATGTCTAGGCTATGTAATTATTTGTTTGGGACATGATAGGGCTATTCTTGTTGTTTTGAGCTTTTTGCCTTAATTGTTGTCATATTCTCATTCATAATTCTCTATCTGCATATTATATCTCAGTCGATGGACATTATTTGTATAACATACCACATGTTGTTGTTTCCTTCTATATGTGATATTGTTTGGGTTGAGTTCTATGAGATGTGAGCCATTGAGACTTAAGCAGATGATGGATGACGTAGGCCATAGAGCCTTATTGTGATTTATATTAGACCGGGTTACATGCCGCAACAGATTGATATTGGATTGAGTTGCATGATGCAACGATTATATTGATTATTGCTTTATATAGATTTGTGCCTTGGCAAGGATCCTCCCCTCTAGAGTCTAGTATTCACAGTGTGTGCAGGCACAATGTTATATATATGCTTCAGTGAGGAGCATTTCTAGACACCCGTACAGTGTTAAGTGTAGTTGTGTGTGATGGTGAGGGGAACTTGTGCAGGGCACCGTGAGTGTGTTGAGTATGAGTATACTTGGTGGCTACACTGTGATGTTATTGACTTGACATGTAGGTATAGAGATGTATTTTCCTCATGCTAGATGGTAAATGAAATATCTTATCTGTTGTTGAAAGTTTGGAAAATTACATTTTCCTTGATAAACTCATATTTTAGTAATTTTAGTGGAAGAATAGGCCTTGACTGTTATACTTGGAAAGAATGTCTAACTTTCCGTATTTGTAAACAATATGAACATAATATCCTTTAAGTTATTTATTTTTGTTGTCATCATTATATCATGTGTTGTTATTGATTATTGGTATTGGACACTAATTTTCTTCTGAGCTCGTCACTGCTTTTAGCCCGAGGTTAGGTTTGTTACATATTGAGTATATAGGGTCAGTTGTACTCATACTAGACTTTGCACTTTATGTGCAAATCCAGGTCCTTTTGGACAGGGTGATTGCTACAATTCGCACTAGTTTCCATCTTGTGGAGACTATGAGGTGGCTGCTATATCGTTCACAGACCTTGAATTTCTCTTTTTGTTTATTGGTTATCACTCATCTATTATTCAGACAGTTTTGCATTGAGGATTTACTCTGTATTTTGAGATTCTGTAGTGGTCATGTACTCATTTACACCAGATCATTGGGATGGTTGTAGTTGCTCTATTGTTGCTATCTTCGGATATTTTATGATATTACCATTGTTGAGATTAATAAGTTCAGTTATTTGAGTTTATTATTGTTGTAATATAGTTGGCTTGCATAGCAAGCGGTGTTAGGTGTCACCACGGCTCCGATGGGAGTTAGGTCATGACATGTCTTTTGGGCTGACCAATTGCCCAACAGCTTTCATGCACATGATGAAGAATGTGTTTTAGATTTATTTGGATTCCTACTTTATTGTGTTCATTGATAATATACTGATGTATTCTCGCAACTGACAGGATCATGAGCACCACTTTAGGATCGTGCTCCAGAATTAAAGGGAGAAGAAGCTATATGCTAAGTTCTCCAAGTGCGAGTTCTAGTTAGACTCCGTGGTGTTCTTGTGTCACGTTGTGTCTTATGGGGGGATTAAGGTGGATCCGAAGAAGATTGAGGCAGTTCAGAGCTAGTACATACCTTCTGTCGCTACTGAGATCCGGAGTATTCTATGTTTCGCTAGGTATTATTGCCACTTCGTGGATGGTTTCTCATCTATTTCAGCCCTTTTGACTATGTTGTCGCATAACGGAGCCTCATTCGGTTGTCTGACTAGAGTGAGTTCTGCTTTCAGAATCTCAAGAGTGTCTTGACTATAGCTCCAGTTCTGGATTTTGGGTGGAACCAATGAAAGAAAGAAAGGTGCACTTGTATCGTAAGAAACACACCGCCAGCGAAAATTGCAAAAGAGAGAAAAAAAGAAAATCTACAAGAAAGGAAGAAAATAACAAAATAAGAAATAAGTTTTTGTCCTTGCTAGTGAGTGTGAGTTAAAGTAGTACTTAAGAAAAGAGGAAACATTTGAGGTGATATTGTTTGTGAAATTGAAGTTGTGATTGAAGAATATGCGCTTAACGTTAATATAGTGATGTGTTGATATTCCTTAGCCCATATTACAATCATGAAAAAGTCCTAATTGATTTTTGATTGAGCGATCCTACATTAATAGAGATTTACATAATGGGCAAGTCTATTGTACCTTTTGCATGCATGTGACTTCTTTGCGAGGCAATTTCTTTGATATATGTGAGTCCTTAAACTATATTTGATCATGAGATTCGAATGTGTGGATAATATGTGCTCTCTTTGCTTTTGTTGTGAGGGCACATAGATTCACGAGGGATGGTTAATGTTATTAGAATTCTCCAAAATATTGGGTGTTCAAACCGTGAGTGCATTATGATATTGAGTTGATTTCCGAGGCTAGGAGTAATGAGCTTGTTGTCTTTTCTTTGAATATTCTTGAAGTTTGGCATAAGTCAAAGCGAAGTGTGTTTAGAATGCATATGCTAAAGTTTAATTGTTGCTATCAACCATAGTTATTGGTGTGGTGTGCTTTGAATGTGTTTAGTATAAAGTGCTCAAAGAGAGTGTAAAGTGTTGGTTGACTTGAGGACAAGCAACATTTAAGTGTGGGGTGGTAATATTTGGCTATAATTCTATATTTGTAGCACATTGCTCGGCTTATATTTTGGTGTCTTAATAATTAATTGTGTGATATTTGAGCTTAATTGACTTATTTTTATATGTAGGATCATTGGGATTCATAAAGGAATAAAAGTTGTATGAAAAGAAGTTCAAGACACAAGAAAAGGGCACGAAAAAGAAGAAAATCGGAGCAAGGCAAAGGCATCTCGCCCCATGGTTGGCCTCCTACAGCTTATGGCGTGCTACAAACGTGGTCTCGCCATTTAGAGCTCATCTGCCTTTCAAAGGAGTCAATTTATTTTTATTGTTGGTTGCTTGATCATCTAGTAGCTTTTATATATGTAGGTCTGTTATTTTAAAGTAGACCCATTAATCAAAGAGTATTTTATCGAAGATACTTGATCTCGTCAATTTTCACACCTCAATTCAAGGTCATGAAACGGTCGATGCAATAATAGTAGCCAACAAGATTCGAGGTCGAATTCTGCAAGGAGCTATAAATGTGGGAGTTAGTAGTATATATTCTAGTGTGGGAATTTGAATATCTAAATTTACACTTCATTTGGTTATTTTAAAGTCCAATTTAAACTACAATTGCAAGTTGAGAAATAAAACTAGAAGATTGTTTTTGTTATTTTTTAAATTTTATAAAAGGCCTAGGGCTATGACCTTCACCTAGGTATTTGCCTAATGGGTTATCAACTTTAAAATTACTTATTCATCGGGTGTATTATAGCTATCAACAATGAATTACCCACTCAATACCTCTCGGTCAGAGAGTGATTTTTTTCAATTTGGCTTTCTCAAGTCCAAATGGGTATTGAACAAAACGGGTGATAAAAAGCTCAAATCGGGTTATTACTATCTCTAAGTTGAACCCTTTAATTGGGATTCTCAATCTCTCGATTTACCCAATATATTGCTAGCCAAGTTTTCCTAGATTAAATCTCTCTTTCTCAAGTATAGGCATGAACTAATGTTACCATTAATTCCACAAATAAAAGAAAGAACAAGGCTAAATAATAAACACCCAACCATAAACAAGCATAAAATTAAATACCCATTAAGTTTACACACTAGTGTTGGGTCACAACTCTAGTGAAAATCTAGCTACTCATGCTTAAAATGGAACAAATAGAAGAAGAAATGATAATTAAAGTCATATTGCTAATTAAAATGATAAAATCAGTGTACATATATCTCAAAATATGAAAAACTACTAAAAAGAGCAAAAGGAAACGGATACTGTAGCAGCTGATGTCAAAAGTTGACTTAAAAATGTGAAGCTCGTCTATTTATACAGGGCTAGAAATTTCGGACAAAAATGTCCTTTGGGAGGTTCTGCGGCCTCACAATTCCTTGTGCGATCCGCACTTTGCTTCAACTTGGCAGTATTGAAAGTCTTCGGCCGCATAATTATGATATGCGGTTGCAATGCACCCTTTCCACGGTTCGTAAAATTGTAAATGCGGCCGCATATTGCTCTTCTGTGGTGTCCGCATAAAACAAGCATAAAATTAAAAACAAGAATTGTGTTGTCCGTATTTTTGATGGACTTGGAATGCACTTTTTGTGAACTTTGCTCCTGGCCCAGCTTTTGTGTCCACACAATTCATATGCGGACCACACTTTGCACCAGACTCTGATAGATTTTCATTCATAACCAACGGCCGCAGATGATATTCTATGGTCCGCACTTCTGAGCTTCTGTGCCTTTTATAACTTTGACTTCAGATTACTTTCTTGAGTTAGATTTTATCTCGGGAGTTCATCTTCCAGTATTCTTGCAATTAAGCACATTTTTTCAGTTTTATCAAACATAATTAGATGCTTTTGGACTAAAACAAAAGCTAAAAGGCGCTAATAAGTAGTCAAAATCCTCACTTAAACCTAAGTTTTTATTTGTCCTCAAGTAAATGAATTAGTTACCACCTCCACAAGTTAAGAGCCATTCCAGCTAATCAAAAGTGAGTCATTTACACATCAATTGGGACCAACAATTACCCATATCACTATGAATTATCAACAAGGCAACTAGTAAAACTTTTATGCACAAATAGTTCTAATGTGACACTTGAGCATCAAGTGTTGAATTTATTGATCAAGGAAGCTCACTCTATTATGTAGTTCATTGTAGATCCTAAACTCCTCCTCCTCTACTCTTTGTTTGCCTATCTCACTTAAGAATTTAGCACTCAATCCAAAGATTTGCGAAAGGTTCACTCATCTCTCTCAAAAGAATGTCGCAAGTACGGCTTTAAGTACCATAGCCTTGCCCCTCATGTAGATCACAACTAATGTAAGCTCACTCGGCTTGAAATCACTTAGGGCTTTTTCAGAATGCAATGAAGGAATTTGGACTAAGGTTGGTTATGCTATGATAGAACGGGTTCATCTTTCCTTAAGCACTCCATTTTCTTTTCTAGGCTCATTCTTTGCCAACTCTTTGAGGCATTTTCTTTTCCTTGGGGGAGCTAGAGAGACTTAACATCACTCTTTCTTGATCATGACACTCATTTTCTCCCTCTTTGATTTCTCCATGCTTTGCATTATTACTATTCTTTGAATCCCTTCAAGTTTTCAACTTATTCACTTTCTTTTTGAATTTTTCTTTTTGCCCCTTCCTTTTCTTGACTTTCCTTATCTTCATTTCTTTTCTCTTTTTGCGCCTTGATACCTCTTTCAAGTTCCTCGTCTCTCCCCCTAAACTTATATTTTTAGCTAATTGTTTCACAAGAGTATTAAGGAAAGCTCGGGTACCAAGAGAGGGTCACGACAAAACGGGTAAAGGCTTGTAACATGGTTATCAAATGAGAAAGGTTTTAAGCTCAAATAGGTTGACTAGGGATAATAACATTGGTGGGCAATGGAAAACTTCAAGCGGCTCAAGGAGATCCTACAATCACTTCTCAAGCCAAGAAAAACTTAAAATTTAGCCTAGAAACATATTCGGGCAAGTTCTAGACCATTCGCATGGGTAGTTGAACTTGCAACAACAACATCTCACGTCTCATGTAGCTGGATTGTTAAAGAGGATAGATTCAAGGGCCCACAACGACCATATTCAAGATTGAAAATCACTAGGGTTCGAGTAAACCACTCGACGATTGTCTAAGTTAACACAAGAGTCACAAGGTCACTAACTAGAGATATTTCTTTCCAAAAGCCTTGTTTTTAACTGTAAGCTCGTAGTTAAGTATGTCGGTACCAAGTGAAGCATGTTTGACTCTTCGAGCATGACTCAACTAGGTCTTTTTATTCATTACTACTATTATTACCTAAATACCAAAAATGGACTCAATCCATTAAGAAGGTTGTCACGCCATCCATCGTTGGGAAGAGTCACCCGGTTCACACAAAAACCACCTTTCGAAAGAATAGTGACATTAAAAAAACCAAAGGCTTATTAACCAGTAAAACATAAAAATAAGCTATTAAATCAAAAAGAAGCTACTAATGCATAAAGAAAACAAACATAAAAATAAAGAAGCTATGAAGAAAAAAAATAGTGAAAGCATAACAAATGTACATAATGAGAAATAAGAGAGAATATATACATAATGAGAAAGGAGAAGAAAATAGTAATAAGTTAATTACATTCCAAATGCCTTATAATTATCAAAATTCATAATCCTCATAATATGTCAAAGAAACTCCACGACCACCACCACCCCCCCCCCCCCCCCCCCCCCCCCCCCCCCCCCCCTGCCCCGCCCTAAATAAGAATAAGCATTTCCCTAATTGCTTAACAAAATAAGAGTAAAGGAAGGGTGAGAGTGAAGAGAACTCCCTATGGCTCTGTGGCCATCTCTATGGCCATCTCTGTGCCCCCACCAGTGGCACTGACCTCGGCCTCATCCAATTGGATCTCATCATCCTCAAGTTCGGGAGTGGATAGGTTGGTGAACATCTGACGGACTACCTCGGTAGTGTCAGCAGTAATGTCTGGCTCCTCAGACTGGCCTGCTGGTGTTGTAGGTGCTGTAGGATTTGGGCCTGGGTGGTGCGGGTCTATCAACATATCAAATGGAATGTCTCTGGCTGCTGCAAGCTTGGTGAACTACCGCCGGAGCTTATCCACTGACTTCTTTGATGCCTGTGACTTCCGCATCTTATTCACTTTCTTGGCCAGCTCTTCAATCACTGACCCATGTTGCACTAGAGTGGCTATAATCGTGTTCTGGTTCTCCATGATCTTCTTCAGGGTTTCCTGAACTGTGGCGAGAATCTGGGGTACCGTAATAGATGACTATGTTGCAACATGACTAGATATGTTAGGGAGTTTTGCAGTAGCTGTCTGCATCTAGTTTTTGAGGTTCGTCAATGTTTGGGAGACTCGCAGCACAGAGAGTGGAGCAGAGGGCATAGGCATCGGCTTCAAAGAGGAGGTGGGAGGCACTGAGGCAGAAGGTGGAGGCATGGTAGTTGCACTGGCTGAAGGTTCTGCTGAAGTGGAAGGCATATCTGCTGACTCTGCAGCTACCACCGATGGCTCCTCAGACTGGCCTACGGTGGTAGTCGGTTGACCCTTTCTCTTCGGGTTGTGTGCATCATCAGAGAATACCAAGAGAAAGGCTTCTTGGCTCGAACCTTCGTGTCAAAATCCCTCGACTCCACGCGTGTATCCGTAAGGTACTCAGTGGCGTTGGGATATAGGTAGGAGGTACCAGCTTTCCTGGCGACCACAGACATGTTGGCTGACATCACGGCACCCACATTGATCGGGTACCCAGCTATAACAGAGGCGACTAGAACTTCCCCCGGAATAAGGAGGTTGGTTTCATTCTGGAACGGGTTTAGTTTGCTGTGATCCATGGTGGAGGTGGCCCCGTGCTGTAGGAATCTCAGCTAGCCATGGGCGAGCTGCATCACCCATCGCAAGCTTCTCCAAGTACTGTGCCGGCTCAACATCCTCAAACCCCAAATAGGATTTCAGTGTGTGTTGGTCAAATCTCACCTTCAGATTCTTCACTTTTGTCACTTTTTTCACTTTCTTTATATGTGCCATATTGGCGTAGAACTCTCGGATCAGATACTCAT
Source organism: Nicotiana knightiana (assembly GCA_005239525.1). Taxonomy (NCBI): domain Eukaryota; kingdom Viridiplantae; phylum Streptophyta; class Magnoliopsida; order Solanales; family Solanaceae; genus Nicotiana; species Nicotiana knightiana. Next base: position 41,287 of record MDKJ01021961.1, read on the forward strand.
TAGCGTCAACTACACTTTATGTGAACCACATCCACCCCTTCCGCTCTCAGAACTGTCTCAATACTACTGGTTTATACTTGTCAAGATCTTTAAGTTGGAAATGTCGCTCAAGAGTGAGCGATCTCACCGGCCACCACCAACACAAGCTGGTGAAAACAGCTAGACTAACGAGCTGGTCCTCCCAGACCTCTTTATTCTTTGACCTCTCAAGGCCGGCAACTGTGGTGTCTCCCCCTAGGCCATCATCTGGAATATCATCAATAGTAGGTGCCTCAAGGACAAGTGTAGAGGAGGGCTCTGAGCCTGACTGGCACTCTCTGAACCCTCGGAGGTTCTATGTGAGGATGGCTCGTCCCAGATTTTCTACCTTCCTAGTGGCTGTGATTGGATAGCTGGGAGATCTTGAACTGAGTCTCCCTCCGATGCTTCCCGAGATGGGGCATATGAACTAGATTCAGAGGGCTCTGTATTTCTTCCTCGTCCGACTATAGATTCTTGGTGATTATCTTTTGGAGGGCAAGGGATAAAGTACTTTTTCCTCGACCTATGGAAGGTTCACCCCTCCTCTTTGAAGTATCTCCACGACGTCGAGATGTAACCATTTTCTGTAACAAGCATCAGCAAGAGTCAGTTGTAATTCAAGTACAAACAGACAGTGAACAAACAGTGTGAAGCATGCTTGCAAGGTGAGGAAGTGCGATCCGCACAATTACAAGTGCGACCGCAGGCTGGGCTGTGCGGACCGCACAATTTGAACTTGCGGCCGGAGAACTAGAACTTGTGGCCGCAGAACAGGAATGCAGCCCGCACTTTTATCATTGCGGTTGCACATTAGATATCCAAAAATTGCCAACTCTCTAATGATGACAGAGATTAGGCTGTTTTGCGGCCGCACCCACTTTCCTGCGGCCGCGATGGTATTTCTGCGGTCTGCACAATTTCAGGTGCGATCTCAAAATCATCCTTGATTAAAGAACCCTAATCTCAACTTTTGCGGACCGCGCAATTTCTTGTGCGACCGCATATTCAAAACAATTACGAGCACACTTTCTAGGGTTTTCAATTTTAGCACAAATTCGATGTGGTATTAACAGTTAAGCATGAAAATAAAATCACACATTCCCCATAAAGCAATTATCAGTTGACCCAACACAGTTTAAACCCCACATGGTAGTAAAATTAAAATCTATTGACAAATGGCCTAAAACTACCTACCAAATTGTGGCAGATGGTTTAACAGATGCTTTCAATATTTTAGAATTTTGAATGATTAGAGAGGGAAAAAAATGTATAGCAACCCTAAGGTTACTATTTATACGGACGGGCTGACTAAGGGATAACGGTGATGAGTGAGGCCGCAGAATTCCTCCTGTGGTCCGCACTCTGTTACTTGGGGGCTCAAATGCTCTTGATGATCTGCAGTCCGTCGAATTTGTGCTGCGGCCGTAGATTTTTTATGAGGATCACAGATTTTGATGTGAGGCCGCACTTTGGCCATTTCTATGACAAACCAAACTTAAGAGAGTTTGCAATTTCCCATTTCAATTTGTGCGGTCTGCACTACAATTGTGCGGCCATAGTTCCCTTTTGCTTTAGCAACCACAATTGTGCGATCCGCATTTTTTCTGAGCATAGTTCCTGTAAAGCACACTCATTCTTGTAACACACTTCAAATCCAGTTTGCACAAAAATAACACCATCTACAAAAGAAGAAAAGAAAAAGAAAAAGAAAACATGGGCTTCCTCCCAAGAAGATCCTGATTTAACGTCGCGGCATGATGTAGATTACCATCACTTCAATGAATAACTGCCACCTCATGGCCATCATAAACTTGTTCTAAATAATGCTTCACCCGGTAACCATTGACTTAGAATACCTCATCATTTTTGTTCTTAAAGTCCAATGTACCAAAAGGTGTCACACCCATAATTTCAAAGAGATCACTCCATTTAGATTTCAGCTTTCCAAGAAACATCTTCAATCGTGAGTTGAACAACAAAACAAGATCGCCCACATTGAACTCCTTGTTTCGGATGTATTCGTCATGAATGTACTTATATTTTCTTTGTAGAAGGACGAACTTGCATATACATGGTACCGGAACTCATCTATTCATTCAAATATGCAACCCACAAGTTAGCGTTTGCATCCCAATCAAGATTCAACTTTTTTAAAGGCCACATGGTTTTTTGTTCAAGTTCCACCGGAAGATGAAAAGTCTTGCTAAACACCAACCGGTATGGAGACATCCCGATAGGAGTTTTGAAAGCAGTCGAATAAGCCCAGAGTGCATCATCAAGCTTCTTTGACCAATCCGTACAGTTGACATTCACTATTTTGGACAAGATACTCTTTATCTCCCCGTTGGAGACTTCCACTTGACCGCTAGCTTGTGGATGATAGGGATTCGTAACTTTATAAGTGATACCATACTTGCTAAGAAAAGTGTCAAAATCCTTGTTGCAAAAATGTGACCCGCCATCGCTTATGATAGCCCGCGGAGTACCAAATCTTGTGAAAATATTCTTCTTCAAGAACGTCACCACACTTATCGCTTCATTGTTGGGTATAGAAACGGCCTCAACCCATTTAGACACATAATCAACCACGACCAGTATATAGGTGTCTCCACAAGAACTCACAAAAGGACCCATGAAGTCAAAACCCCAAACATCAAATATATCAATCTCCAAAATGGTAGTGAGAGGAATTTCATTATTCCTCGAGATTCCACCGGCCCATTGGCATTCATCACATCATTTCACCATATCACTTGAATCCTTGTAGATAGAGGGCCAATAGAAACCACAACTTAGCACTTTTGATGTCGTTCTTGCTCCGCCATGGTGACCACCATAAGGCGAAGAATGGCAAGCCTCACAAATAACATTTTGCTCTTCGTCTGGTACACATTCTTCTAATTACACCATCCATGTAAATCTGAAAAAGGTATGGCTCGTCCCATTAATAATCCTGACAATCCCGCTTAAGCTTCTTCCTTTGATTTGAAGAGAACTCATCCGGGATTATTCCACACACAAGGAAGTTTGCTAGATCGGCGAACCATGGAACCTCCTTTATTTAAATAGTCAAGAGTTTCTCGTCGAGGAGAGAGTCATTGATTTCAAGGAAATCATGCGACCTCCCCTCCTCCTCCAAACAAGACAAGTGGTCCGCCACTTGATTTTCACTCCCTTTTTTATCTTGGATGTCAATATCAAATTCTAGCAACAATAGCACCCATCTCATCAACCTAGATTTTGAATCTTTCTTGCTCGTAAGATAGAAAAGTGCCGCATGATCCGTATGAACAATTACTTTTGCACCCATCAAGTATGGGCGGAACTTCTCAATTGCAAACACAATGGCAAGGTGCCCTTTTTCGATAACAGTGTAATTGACTTGGTCATTGTTCATTGTCTTACTAACATAGTATACCAGATGAAAGATGTTGTTGATACATTGCCCAAAACTACTCCAACCGCTATATCACTAGCATCGCACATGAACTCAAAAGGAATACTCTAATTAGGAGCAGTGATAATGGGAGTGGTTGTCAACTTGTAATTTAGCAATTCAAAGGTTCTCATGCAATAATCATTGAAGTGAAACGTAGCATCTTTCTCTAAAATCTTGCACAAGGGGTTCACCACATTGGAAAAATCCTTTATGAAGTGCCGGTAGAACCTCGTGTGACCCAAGAAACTTCTCAAGCCTTTCACTGAGGTTGGAGGTGGAAGTTTAGAAACCACCTCTATATTTGCCTTGCCGACCTCTATGCCCTTCTTTGAAATTTTGTGGCCAAGGACAATGCCTTCCTCGACCATGAAATGGCATTTCGCCCAATTTAGCACCAAGTTCGTTTCTTCACACCTTGCCAATACTCTATCCAAATTCGCCAAGAAATCATCAAAGAAATCCCCGACTACCGAGAAGTTATCCATGAAGACTTCAAGGCAATCCTCTATTATATCTGTAAAGATCGCCATCATACACCGTTGAAAAGTCGTTGGCGCATTGCATAAGACAAATGGCATCCGCTTGAAAGCAAAAATGCCATAGGGACAAGTGAAAGTTACTTTCTCCTGATCTTCTGGGGCAATAAAGATTTGGTTGTAGCCCGAATATCCATCTAGAAAGTAATAGAAAGAACGGCCGGCCAACCTATCAAGCATTTGGTCAAGGAAGGGGAGTGGAAAATCGTCTTTCCTTGTGACTTTGTTTATCTTCCGATAGTCCATACACACTCTCCACCCGATCACAGTTCTTGTGGGAATCAACTCGTTGTTATCATTGGTGACAACACTTATGCCCCCTTTCTTCGGGACACATTGCACCGGAGAAGTCCATGAACTTTCGGAAATATGGTAGACCACTCCGGCACCCAACTATTTGATAATCTCCTTTTTGACCACATCTTGCATGTCTTCATTGAGTCTCCTTTGAAGTTCAATGGAGGGGGTTTGGCATCTTCCTCCAAGTTAATCTTGTGCATGCAAAATATGGGGCATATTCCTATAATATCCACCAAAGTCCGCCCAATAACTCTCTTCCTCTTGTGGAGCACCGCCAATGTAGAGTCAACCTGCATGTTAGTAAAACAAGAGGAAAGAATAACCGGTAAAGTAGAACAAGGGCCAATGGATTCATACCTGAGATGTGGAGGCAATGACTTCAACTCCAAGTTAGGAGGCTCTTCAATTGAAGGATGTGTAGGAGGAGTTTTCCTATTCTCAAGATCCAAGGAAAGTTTCCGGGGTGCATAGTTGTACGACCCCATTCCTTGCAAATACTTAACACATTCCATGAAGCCATCTATCTCTCCATCATATTAATTGATCAAGACGGCCTCCAATATATCACACACATTAATCGTTTCACATGTATCGTCAATAATCACATCGGTCAACAAGTTCACGAAAGAACACACTTCATTGCTATTCGGTTGTCTCACAGATTTGCACACGTGGAACACCACCTTTTCATCACCCACCGGAAAGTGTGTTCTCTGGCCTACACATCAACAAGAGCCTTCCCCGTACCAAGGAAAGGTCTTCCAAGAATAGTCAGCACCTTATGTCCACTTCCCAATCAAGAATAACAAAACCCGCCGGGAGAATGAACTTACCAACACGAACCAATACATCTTCAATCACCCCCAACGGTCTCTTCATTGTATGATCGGCCATTTTTAATCTCACAGATGTGGGTCTTGGTTGACCAATTCCCAAGGTCTTGAACACCGAATAAGGCATCAAATTGATACTCGCCCCAAGATCACATAGAGCTTTGGCAAACTCGGCACTTCCAATGGTACAAGGGATTATGAAAGCACCGATATCTTCCAATTTAGGAGATATCGAATGCACAATTGTGCTAACTTGGTGAGTGACTTTGATTGTTTCAAAATTCATCAACCGTTTCTTTGTCACCAAATCCTTCATAAACTTTGCATAACTGGCATTTTCTCCAAGGCTTCAACTAATGACACATTTATCGAGAGAATCTTCATCCTGTCAATGAACTTTTTGAATTGATTCTCGTCATTTTGCTTGGAGAGCCTTTGAGGAGGTGGCTTAGTAAATGGTGCCTTAGCCTTTGACCCAATCGGTTCCAGTATGTCAATAACATGATCCCTAGACGGGTTCACTTCCTCTTGAGTCTCTTTCACTGTGGGAATTTGAATATCTAAATTTACACTTCACAAAATTTGGTTGTTTAGAGTCTAATTTAAACTATGATTGCAAGTTGAGAAATAAAACTAGAAGATTATTTTTGTTGTTTTTCAAATGTTATAAAAAGCCTAGGGCTATAACCTTCACCTAGGTGTTTTCCTAATGAGATATAAACTTTAAAGCTTTTTTTATTGGTCGGGGTGTATTATAGCTATCAACACTCAATTGCCCACTCAATACCTCTCGATCAGATAGTGATTTTGCCCAATTTGGCTTTCTCAAGTCTAAATATGTATTGAACAAAACGATTGATAGAAAGCTCAAATCGGGTTATTACTATCTCTAGGTTGAATCCTTTAATCGAGATTATCAATCTCTTGATTGACCCAATTTCTTGTTAGTCAAGTTTTTCTAGACTAAATCTCTCTTTCTCAAGTAGAGACCAAGTCAAATAGGCATTAATTAATGTTTGCAAGCATTAACTCCACAATTAAAATAAGAACAAAGCAAAATAATAAACACCCAACCATAAACAAGCATTAAATTAAATACCCATTAAGTATACACAGTAGGGTTGAGTCACAACCTTAGTGAAAATCCAGCTACCCATGCTTAAAACGAAAGAAATAGAAGAAGAAATGATAATAAAACTCATATTGCTAATTAAAATGATAAAATTTATGTTCAAATAGCTCAAAATATAAAAAAAAAATACTAAAAAAGTATAAGGAAACAACTACTATAGCAGCTGATGTCAAAGGTTGGCCTAAAAATGTGAAACTTGTCTATTTATACAGGGTTAGAAATTTCGGACATAAATGCCCTTCAGGAGGTTCTGCGGCCGCACAATTCCATGTGCGGTCCACACTTTTCTTCAACTTGGCATGATTGGAAGTCCACGGACGCATAGTTCTGATTTACGGCCGCAATGCACTCTTTCTGCGGTCCCCAGAATTGTAACTGCAGCTGCATCTTGCTCTTCTGCGGTCCGCACAATTGTAACTGCAGCTGCATAGCTCTTCTTCTGCGGTTTCACAATTCTTGTGCGGTCCACACTTTTGAAGGACTTGGAATGAACATTATCTGAAGTTTGCTCCTGACCCAGCTTTTGTGGCTGCAAAATTCATATGAGGACCGCACTTTGCACCAGACTCTGATGGATTTTCCTTCATAACATGCGTCCGCAGATGATATTTTGCGGTCCGCACTTCTGAGCTTTTTTGCCCTTTATGTCTTTGAGTTCAGATTACTTCTTCTTGAGTTGGATTTAATCTCGGGAGTTCATCTTCCAATATTCATACAATTAAGCACATTTCATCAGTTTTCAAAACACAATTAAACGCTTTTGGACTAAAATAAAAGCTAAAAGGCGCTAATAAGTAGTCAAAATCCCCATTTATCAATACTCTCTCCTTTTTAATTTATGTGAACCTATTTGACTAGGCACATAGTTTAATTTAGAAAAAAGATGAGACTTTTGAACTTGTGGTGTAAAATAGTGAGGTACATATACTTTGTGTGGCTATAACTCATTTCAAAAAGATAAATTATTTCCAAATTTGGAAAGGAGTAATTCTTTTTGGGATGGATAAAAATGAAATAAGTTCACATAAATTTAAACAGAGGAAGTATATACTTAAATCTTTCTTTTAAATGTCTTAATTGATTAACATTCCACTAATTTGAGCTGGAAGGATTAATTCGAATTATTTAAAAAGGTAATATATGCTTCTTATTGTTCTAAGTATTAAGATTTTGAAAAAAAACTTAATTGTCAATACGGTAATATTTGGGACAGAAAGGAGTATAAATATTCTTGTCGTTTTGAGTTTTTTGCCTTAATTGTGGTCATATTCTCAGTCATAATTCATTATCTGCATGTTATATCTCAGTCATTGTACATTATTTGTCATGTTGTTATTGCCTTCGGTATGTGATACTGTTTGGGATGAGTTCTATGAGATGTGAGCCATTGAGACTTAAGCAGATGATGATTGACATGGGGCATAGAGCCTTACTGTGATTTATATTAGATCGGGTTGCATTCCATAAAGGATTGATATTAGATTGGGTTGCACGCTGCAACGGTTATATTGAATATTGCCTTATATTGATCAGTGCTTGGGGAAGGATCCGGCTTTCTGGAATCTAGTATTCACAGTGTGGGTAGGCACAATGTTATATATGTGCTTTAGTTAGACACCCATACAGTGCTGGGTGTGGTTGTGTGTGTGACGGTGAGGGGAACTTGTGCCAGGCACCGTGAGTCTGCTGAGTGTGAGTATACTTGATGGTTTCACTGTGATATTATTGACTTGACATGTAAGTATAGAGATGTATTTTCCTCATCCTAGATGGTAAATGAAATATTTTATTTGTTGTTGAAAGTTTGAAAAATCATAGTTTCCTTGATAAATTCATAGATTAGTAATTTTAGTGGAATATTGGGCCTTGACTGTTATACTTGGAAAGAATGTCTAACTTTCCGTTTTGTGAACAAGCTAGACATGATATCCTTTAAGTTATTTACTTTTTCTATCATCATTATATCATGTGTTGTTATTGATTATTGGTATTGGAAACTGATTTTCTTCCGAGATCGTCACTACTTTCAGCCCGAGGTTAGGTTTGTTACTTATTGAGTACATGAGATCGGTTGTACTCATACTACACTTTGCACGTTATGTGCAGATCCAGGTACTTCTAGACGCGGTGATTGTTAGAGTTCGTACTTGTTCCATCTTGTGGAGACGATGAGGTAGTTTCTACGTCATTCGCAGACCTTGAAGTTCTATTTTGTTTATTTGTTATCACTGTTCTATCATTCAGACAGTTTTGCATTGAGGATTTACTCTGTATTTTGAGATTCTGTAGTGTTCATGTACTCATTGACACCAGATCATTGGGATGGTTGTAGTTGCGCTATTATTGCTATCTTCATATATTTTTGATATTACCGTTGTTGAGATTATTAAGTTCAGTTATTTGAGTTTATTGTTAATGTAAAATTGTTGTCCTGCCTAGCAAGCGGTGTTAGGTGTCGTCACAACTCTGATGGGAGTTGGATCCTGACATGCCTTTTGGGCTAACCAATGGCCCAGCAACTTTCATGCACTTAATGAACAACTTGTTTTAGCTTTATTTGGATTCCTTCATTATTGTGTTCATTGATTATATACTGGTATATTCTCGTAGCCGAAAGGATCATGAGCACCGCATGAGGATCGTGCTTCAGAATTTGAGGGAGAAGAAGCGATATGCTATGTTCTCCAAGTGCGGGTTCTAGTTAGACTCCGCGGCATTCTTGGGTCATGTTGTGTCTTACGGAGGGATTAAGGTGGATCTGAAGAAGATTGAGGCAGTTCAGAGCTAGTACATACCTTCTGCCGCTACTGAGATCCGGAGTATTCTATGTTTCGCTAGGTATTATTGCCACTTCGTGGATGGTTTCTCATCTATTTCAGCCCTTTTGACTATGTTGACGCAGAACGGAGCCTCATTCGGTTGTCTGACTAGAGTGAGTTCTGCTTTCAGAAGCTCAAGAGTGTCTTGACTATAGCTCCAGTTCTGGCTTTTGAGTGGAACCAATGAATCAATGGGTAGACTTCTCCAAAATATTGAGTGTTCAAGCCATGAGTGCATTGTGATATTGAGTTTGTTTTTAAGGCTAGGATTGTTATGAGCATGTTGTCTTTTCTTTGAATATTCTTGAAGTTTGGCATAAGTAAAAAGGAAGTGTGTTTGAAATGCATATGCTAAAGTTTAATTGTTGCTATCAAACATAGTTATTGGTGTGGTGTACTTCGAATGGTTTATGTATACAGTGCTCAAGGATAGTGTAAAGTATTGGTTGACTCGAGGACGAGAAACATTTAAGTGTGGGGAGGTGATGTTTGGCTATAATTCTATATTTTTAGTACATTACTCGCCTTATATTTTGGTTTTTTAATAATTAAATGTGCAACATTTGAGCTTAATTGACTTATTTTTATATGTAGTATCATTGGAATGCATAAAGGAATAAAAGTTGTATGAAAAGATGTCGAAGACACAAGAAAAACACTACTAGAAATTCGGCAAAAAACCGACCAACTTTGGTCGGTCAAAAAATCGGCCAAAAAACCGATCAAAGTTGGTCGGTTTTTCAAAATATTTTGTTTTTTAATTTTTTAAAAATACGGGAAACTAAATTGAGTCCCGCTAAATTTATTTTTCAAGAAACCGACCAACTTTGGTCGGTTTTTCAATTAAAATAAATAAAAAATTAATATTAAAATAACCGATAATTCGGCCGGTCATTTTAAAAAACCGACCAACTTTTATCGGTAGTTTTATTTTTTAATAAAACCGACCAACTTTGGTCGGTTATTTTTGTGCGAAAATACAATTAAAGAGTATAAATCAAATAAAAGACAATCTTAAAACAAAATGCACCAATGGTCTAGTGGTAGAATAGTATCCTGCCATAGTACAGACCCAGGTTCGATTCCCAGATGGTGAATCTTTTGCTTAAATAATTAAAATACCGACCAACTTTGGTCTGTTTTTTTTTTTGCAATATATTTTTTTTTTGAATTTAATTGACCGACCAACGTTAGTCAGTATTCCTTTCCGACTGTTAAAATACCGTCCACACGTAAATGGTCGCGTTTTGGTCCATAATTGGCCATAACCGACCAACTTTGGTCGATTTTTTTGGTCGATTTTTAGCGGATTTCTAGTAGTGAAAGAGCACGAAAAGGAGAAAATCGGAGCAAGGCAAAGGCACCTCGCCCCATGCTTGGCCTCGCATGGCTTATGGCGTGCTACAGACCTGGTCTCGCCTAGCTTATGGCGTGCTACTGACTAGGCCCCTCGTGGCTTAAGGTCTCGTCCCCAAGTTTGCGAATAAATTGTTTCCTACTTAGTTTTGAACATCGAGACTTCGACCTTACCCTATAAATACTCCCTAAACATGTGTAAGAAGGGAGATGGACGTTTTTGAGTGGGGAATTGACCAAGGGAGAGCACGAGCCACCATGGAGGCCGGATTTCATCTTTCTTCGCCTAAACTTAGTAATTTTCATATTTCTTTGAATGATTTATTGTTTGGATACCATGTCTATGTGGAGCTAAACTTCACATTATAGGGTTGTGGTTCTTTCATGAATATTATTATTTGTATATTGATTTTGATTTCGTAGTTTAACATATTGGTTTATTTATTCAATCTTGCGCTTAATTATTTGATTGCTTGATCACCAATTGAATATTGTCTACAAATCTAGAGTTGAACTCGATAGTGAGAACTGAGAATTCTAGATTGCATATAGGATTGAGTAAAGCTAGTTCTTGAACCCGAGCATCGGGGAATGAATTCAGGCTATGGATAGACATATGCTAATTGTCTTGCCTGGTTATTAAATGAGAATTACAAATGCATTCTTGTTGACTCTAAGTCTATAGACATATATGTGTTAGGTTAGCTTGAATAGGCGAGTAAGATATCGACATATTCTTATCAGCAATATTAACCATGTCAACCAATAAACCAGATGAATTAATTAGTCAATTCAAGAGAAGAATAAAATAAAATCGTTATATAGCCCATAACCTTATATCATTTTCATCGCATTGAAAACATAAAAATCTGCTCTTCCTTTGTTTAGAATTTACTATTTGTTTATCTTTTTGTTTTTGTAGTTTAGATTCAAATTCTTTTAGGTTTAATCCCTTTAGATAATTAGGATAATCTACTTCAGATAATAGTTGATAACAAGTCCTCGTGGGATCGACATCTGACTTCTGGTCACTTTATTACTTGACAACTGCATATACTTGTGTACGCATTTGGCTGCTACACAAAGAGTTCCCTGAATAGAGAAATTATTCAAGTCGAAATGTTCTTAACATCAAAATAAGTTCGATTGAAGCTCTAACTTGAACTTGTGGTACAAAATCTGGCTGACTTGAACAATATTTAGGTGGGTTCGACTTTGGTATGATTCGTCGGAGCCAGAAAACCTGAGTAGTTAATTGAAATAAAAAAGATATAGACACTAATTTGATTGCCATTAGAGCCTTCTTGCGGTGGAAGCCATGTCTTCAAAGTAGGGGCGGGCATCGGTCAGTTCGGTTCGGTTATGAATATTATCGGTTTAGCATATCGGTTATCGGTTTACAAATATGATAAACCGATAACCAAACCGATAAGATGTTAGTTATCGGTTAATCCGTTATCGATCATTATCGGTTTGGTTATCGGTTTACCCGATAAGATAACTCAATCTAGAGCTAAGCAAAAAAGAGAAGACAATTCACTCGAGTTAAGCAAAAAAGAGAAGAATTCACATATAGTATACTACCCAATTCTGCGTTCTAGCCACAACTAATATTTGAAGCATGTTTCATTTTGACAAATTCATGACCTATGCAATCTCAAAAATTAATACTATAACTCCACAAGCATTCCATCTCTAATTCACTCGAAATATTAGTTAACAGGAACATAAATTATAATTTTTTGGTTTCCTGCCAAATCATAATCAAGAGATCAATGTCATTTTCCAGAGTCCAATTGTAGCAAGTGCAACAAGAGTACTAGTAATTAAACAGTTGTCCAAACACAACTGAAATAGTGTTAATTCTTCAAAAACAATTGTCCAAATACATTAATAATAATACAAGGTAGTAACAATTTCACCTTAAAATTGACAATTACAAACATAGTACTAAAACATGAGCACAAAATAAAGAATAAAAAACAATCAAAAATCCTATATTTTTATTATCGAACTCTACTGTAAAACTCAAAAGAAAGTAACAAAATTTATTTTTAACAAAGAAGCAATTCTAGAATACAAACTTACGCTAAGATTCTAAGAATGTGGTTCTAATTTGAATTTTGAAGAAGAACTGTTCAAAAATTGAATCGGAGTTTGAAGAGTGAACTGTGAAACTTCAATCTTGAATGCGACTGGGAAAATTGGGAGAAAAAGAGAGAATCAAGCCTAAGATGTATTTATATACTGATCACGCTCAACTATGTCTTATATAAAGACTAAACGGGCGCTGCAAATATAATTTGG
>ML382186.1:0-11014 GCA_005239525.1 Nicotiana knightiana
ATATATATATATATATATATGTCCAAATACTCAAGGGAAGAAATTTAGATTGAGTTACAAATGTAATAAGTTCTATTATTAATTTACTTCAAATTTATAAGTAATTAGGTAAAGTTCTAGAAAATACTACAACTTTATTTAGCTTATGAGTATGTTTACCTAAACATTTATCTATCTATATTATATGCCTTTTGTCCTTAAAAAGAGAGGTCACATTGGATATAATAGTCATCTAATTATTTTTATAATGATTTGAAATAGGCTTAATTATTTTCGTACAATTTAGCAATATTCATTTAATTACTTTCTTAATATACATGACCTTAAAATTTACTAAATTTTGATTATTAAATATTTTCCTATTTGAATATCTTAGGAATAGTAATATTTAGGACTAAAATCAACTAAATATATTTAGAGATTTATTTGACGTCAACCAAAAAAAGAATAATAGAATTAAATCTCAAATCAATTCAGTTCCAAATTACAATTGTGATACTTCTTCGTATCAAATTCAAAATAAATTATCCCTTGAGTTATTCTCTTCGGTATTGCCTTCGCTCATCGTTAAAGGTGCCGCAAGGTTTTACGTGATTATTAAATTCTTAATTACGCAATAGATATAAAGCAAACACATGTTAACACTATAAGTACATGACCCAAAAAGAACTATGCATAAGAGTATATTATAATAATTTAAGATTGTAATTAATATAATGAATATGAAGTCAAGTATGAATTTTTTTCATTTTTATTTTTCTAGAATATTTGACAATGACAGTAGAGATTTTATATTGATAAAATTATATAATTTAGTTATTTTTCTAATATTTAAAACTTTTAAATCAACTAAACTTTTGTTATAAAATATTTACTTATTTGAACTACGTAGGAAGTTCAAATATCTAAAACTTTAAAATTCATTAAGATTTGACCTTATATAAATTATTTTCTTATTTTAATTATGTAACATAACTATAATACTTGTCATATTATTTTATGTAATATTTAATAGTTTAAAATCAACTTTTATATTAGAGAAGATATATTCATTATGAAATTTAGAGACAATTATTAAATTTGTATAAGGAGTAAATATAAAAGTTATATAATCAACTTACATGAATTCTTAATCGTTACAACTTGAGAAGATACCCAATAACTCTCTAATCAAATGTTTCGCCAATGTAACATTTATTTAGCAATTAAATAAATATTGTATTTATCTCAATGTCAATTTCTATTGCACATAATTTATTCTTATTTTCAATTTTATGCACTTTTATTAATAGACGCATAAAATACGTGCAACGCACGTACATTAAACTATTATATATTAAAAATATGAAAACCCTTAGCGAAATATTGTTCTCCTTTTTTCACCCTTCAAAATTGTAGTTCACACTGAACAAAATAGCCATTTGATTATTTTACTTATATTTAAAAGTAGTCATTTAATTATTTTCCTAATATTTAGGACTTCTTCAACTAAATTTTGGTATATTAAATTTTTCCTTATTTTAGTCATGTAATGTAACATATTTAAAAAAAAAAATATAATAACAAATTGAACGGTCAATTCTTTCCAAATATTTTAGGCAAACTTTTTTAGCACTTTAATTCTTTTAACGTTTGGGATTCTTTACTTTCCATAAAGGAGAAAAAGATTCTTCAAAGTGATCTTTTCCACGAGTAATTATTGGCGTGGCTTTAAAATTTCAATTTGATCAGACATCACTATTCAATTATTAGTATATATTTATAAATAAAACACAAAGGCCTAAAATTTTTAGGTCAAACACTTTTAACTACTTTTAGGTTTAGAAAATACAATAACTTCCATAAGGATTTATAAATCTTATACCTTCAAACCTCTCTATAATAGTCGCATTTGTTCCGATATTTTTTGGATGTTATAGTGAAGTACTGTTATAGAGGAAATATATTATAATATAATATAAAAAATCAGTTAAGAGAAAAACGTGGCTATTATAGTGAATGACTGTTATATAATAATGTTGTTATAGAGAAGTCTGACCGTAAAAATATTTTACACAATCAATATAACAAATATTTTTACGTTGGTAACTAAAATTAACTTTCATAAGAATTTATAATCTTATAAAAATATTTTGCGCAATCAAAATAATAATTTTTCGTTTACATTTGTAAGTCATGTTACGTTTCACAAGGAATATAAATCTAATGAAATATGCAACTCTATTTTTTTTTTTTTTTTTTTGGTTTTCTACTTGGTATTTGGTACTTGTATTAGGGCCGATGAAATTCGATTTTGCACTGAGGACTTAAATCAAACCTTTGATTAAAGATGAATCTGCTAGATTTACAATAATTGAAAGAATGTTCCAAGTATTATTGCAATAAAATTAAAACTTTATACAAAGTTTATATCTTTTTTGAAAACTTAATTAATCAAAAGATATTCTAAATTTAACTTTCATAAGGATTTATAATCCTATAAAAATATTCTGTGCAATCAACATAATAAATATTTTTACATTTATAACTCAAGTTAGTTTTCACAAGGAATATAAATCTTCGTTTAACTTAATTATATGGTACTCCTATTTCTAACTTTAGGATCATCGCTAGTCTTTTTCTGATGTTCTATGCCTTTTGTCATCTTGTTCTTGATTTGGACTCGAGTGAGAAAACCAGAATATTCTCATCATTAATCTGCATCTGATGGGAAACCTTGGAGTTGAGATTAAAGTTTCAATTGCAATTTTGCACAATGGATGCAATAGACGAATAAAAAGTAAAAATAGCACGAGCTAGCCAGTTTTTAGATTGGTCATTCAAAAATAGCCCGGCGTTTGCAAAGTCATTGACAAATAGCTTCTATTTTGTTGCAACACGAAAATTTTCAGCATAATATCTTAGAGATCGGTGCACCTGTGTATGAACTTCCAACATATTATGCTGGAACTCCAATACGCGGAAAGTTCCAGCATAATATACTGGAAATTGGAGCACCTGTGTATGAAATTCCAGCATATTATTCTGGACCGGTATATTATACTGGAACTCCAGCATAATATGTTGGAGTTCCAGTATACTTATGCTAGAGTTACAATATACTTATCATGGAATTCCAATATAATATGCTGGAGTTCCAGTATATTATACTGGAATTTCAGTATATTATGCTAGATTATTTTTTGAATTTTGAACAGTATTTTCGTTCAGATTTATCTTTACATGAAAAGTGATAAAATTTTGATTACTTTTGAAATTATGGCTATTTTTGAATGACCACTTGTAAATCTGGCTATTTTTGAATTTCTCCCGAATAAAAAAGAAGAAATAAGTACTACGTTCATCTCATTTACGTGAAGGTATTTAAGTACACATGAAGTTTAGAAATAACAGAAAAATATACGCAAAGTATCAAATATTATTCTTGTTCAAACATTATCATTGTGAGAAAATGTAAGTTGAAAGCAACCTACAGCATTTTAGGCAAAGGAGCCTAGTTACTTTCAGAAATAGTGAGCTGTTTTTTAACAAAAAAATGATATCCTCAGAATCCTTTGGAGAGCCACAATTTTGTACGTGAAATGCAAGCTATATTAATTTTCTATTTAGTTTCCTGCAGTAAAAAACGGATGAAAATCATAAAGGTTAGAAATTAAGGGAACTCAATATAGAAGTTAATTCAATAAGCTATGATCACTATACTTAGCTTTTTGTTTTATTAAGCTTCCTGAGCTAATCAATTTTGTAATCACAAGAAAAACAACAAATAGTTTGTGAAAACTAAATTGAAACAATAATAAAGAGTAATGATACATCTATTGGCCTAACAACTTTAATATCTTGTTATTGCATGTTTATTTGATTGTTTTCATTTTTCGAACTTTTATGCACCACGTATGAGATCGATGGTAATTTAAAGGTTTAGCATTTTATAGAAATACTTTGAGAAGCTATTGCAATAAAATTAGTTGATTGAAGATCATTGTGTAAACAAAATGAAAGAAACAAAAGGATAAGGAATAGTATATTTTAAGGACCAACCTACACCTTTATATATTCTCAATTAATTGTACGTACAACTTTAAAAGAATCAAACTGATGTTTTAGACGTCAATGTCACACAAGAAGATAAGTTAATTTATGTGGTATCTAATTTTTTGAGTGATGTCTCTCTAGAAGAACCTGGTTCTTCTTGGTGTTCCAACTTCTACTGTTGCGGAATAATAAAAACAGTAAAGTAAAAACATAGAGATTTTTACGTGAAAAACACCTGGCTCAAAAGGTGAAAAAATCACGACCTACTCCTCAGTGAGATTTGCTCAAACTCTTCACTAAAACTCTGAGCCAAACAGACTTACAAAATAAACTCTTTTGTAATCCTAGGACTAACTCTAATCCCTTCATAGTAACTAGCCTCTAGCTAATTTCTACAAGCTTCAAGTTAACTCTAACTTGAACAATGTGTACCTATTACAATTGCTTCTATGAAAGCTGAAAGATACAATATTAAATTGCCTACTATAACCAACTAGACTCAATGACAAACAGATGGAACTGGTTCTTCTAGCTGGTCTGTAGCCTTTGTATCGCACAATAATTCTGCTTGCAAAATCTCTGAAAATTTTGCTTTCAGATCTTGATTCACTTATGCACTTGTGCATTGGTAATTCAAGCAAGAATACTTCAATTATTTATAGAGTCAGTTGTTGAGTTTGTCGTTCAGTTCTGGTACAACTCTTCCTGGGAGAAAGAGTTCGTATTAAACTCAACTTCCTTCCTTCGTTACTGTCAATTTGCAACCTTTTCGCATTAGGAGACACTCTCTTTGTTCATTGATACTTCACAATCGCATTCATCTCCTATGCATATACGGTTCATGTGCCAACGCATCAGGTCAAGTATGTGTGCTCTGATGGACCTGGTTCAACTGGTCAGACATTTTTCAATCTTCAAAACTATGCAGTGACTTGGGTCAACAAATTTCCCCTTTTTGATGATGACAAACTCTGTGCTTCTCCCTGTATACACTTCAAACACTTTGTATATATTTTTAAGCATTTATCATAGAGAAACCAGGTTCATTATTAGGTTATAAATATCACTTGAAATATAAAAGCACATGTCTTCCCCCTTTTGGCATCATCAAAAAGTTTGCAAAATGACAAACTTACCAGAGTTGTTAACAATTACTCATGGCCATTGAGGCAACTGCAGGTGCAAACATGATTAATCATCATAAGAAACCAATAAATGTAAGCTATCTAAGAAACTGAGACAAGTCAATAATAAAAATAGCAGAATTCATTCATTAGTACGCAAGTCAAGCACCATACAAAAAAAACAAAAAACAACCATAACCATGAGCAAGACAGAATAAAAACAACAGAAACACGTCCCGAACTGGGCACTGAAAGGGGGGTTTAGGTAGCTCTGGACAACCTAAGGATGGGAAGGTGCAGAGGAGGTTGTGGTCTTGGTTTGTAGAAGAGAAAACATCTAGTTAAGAACACCCTCGTTCTTTTCCTTCTCTTTTGCTAATTCAGCCTTGAGAGCATCCCGCTCAACTTCAACCTCAATCAAACGAGATTTTAAACGAAGGATCTCCATATCCTTGATCTCGCTTTCCTGCACCAGAGTTCTGACTTTGCTATTGACAAGCTGCTTCCTAGATGAACTAGGTTTATCTGCAGGAACATTGACAGTATAATCGCAAGTCAACAAAGTATCCTTCCCAAAATAGTCCTTGGCAGTAGCCATCTCAGCCTTTTTCATAGGAACATCAAAATGAGCAAGCACAACTGTCAAAATAAAGCCATATGGGATTGCATGTGCTTTTGTTCCATTCACAACTTTGTCCAAGAGTTAGATGATGAAGGCTCGCCAGTTGATCTGCTTTCCCCTATATAAACACTCCATCAAGGTCAGATCCATATAGTTGGCTATGTGCCTTCGTTCTTGTCTTGGCAGCAAGAACTTGATGACAAACTCGAAGAACAACTTGTGCTCTAGCTTCATTTTACTTTTGTAGACTGGCCTGGGTTCAATTTTACTTTCATTTTCACTGAAGAATCTGGTAATGTTGATTGCTGAGGCCATTCCATCCAAACTAGGCCATCTTTGCCTAGTGTAATCTTCGTAGCCCTCAGCAGGAATGTGCAGAATTTCTCCCAGCTCTTTAGCATCAAAGGAGACTTGAATTTCTTTGACTGTGGTAGTGACCCTTCCGTTCTTGACCACTGCATTACCCATGAACTCCACCAATTCAGCTCTAGCCAACCTTCCTTCCATGTGAAGGACCATGTTCTTCCACCCTTGAACATCCAGTGTGTCCAGCAGGTATCACATCCCAGGTTCCTCGAGATCCTTCAAAAACTTTCCCTTCAGAATTGTTCTTTTGCCAAACAAGGTGATTCTGTCAGTCACCTCATCAACTTCCCCCTCATCTTCTCCACTCCACTCTTTATCATCATCTTTCTCAACGACCTTCACTTTTCTTGCCTTGGACCTGGTCCTTTTAACAGTTCTTGTAGGTGTGGTAGACACTGTAGTTGACTTCTTTGAAGAAGCTTTAGCCCTTTTTGATTTTGGTGCCTTAACCACAACCGGAGCAGTCTGCTCCTCATGATGGACCAGGTCCATCGTATCCTCTTCAACCACAACAGTCTCCACAGGCTCTCCTACTTTAGTCTTTCCCTTTGTAGCTTTCTTT
This sequence comes from Nicotiana knightiana, assembly GCA_005239525.1. Lineage (NCBI taxonomy): Eukaryota > Viridiplantae > Streptophyta > Magnoliopsida > Solanales > Solanaceae > Nicotiana > Nicotiana knightiana. The sequence goes on from ML382186.1 coordinate 6,710, forward strand.
TTCTTGCTCTCTAGCAGAGCCCTCTCAAACATTTCTTCTTCCTCTCTCACAACACTACGTGTATCACGCACCTTAGGAACAGGATCATCAGTAGCTACAGAACTGGGTTAGTAGCCTTCTTGGACTTCTGAGTCCTCATTTTCTTGGGGTTATAGGACTCCACCAGTTTCCTTAGCCTGTCAGCCAACGTCTCATCCCCAGATGAAACAGGTTCATCTGCTCCTTTCTTCAAGCTTGCTGAACCTGCCGCTGCTTCCTCGACTACACTTCCCCCTAACTTTGTGACATCTTGTCCAACCTTCTCAAGAATGGGACCACAGATAGCCAATGTGGTACCATCCTCCCCAAACCCTCTCTCTCAAGAAATTTACCTTTTCCCGATTTTCTATGCCTACTCGGCACTTCAACATCAACTACCAACCCAACCAGAACAAACCTGTTCTCAACATTAACAGATTCAGAAATAGCATCAACATTACCTTGTTCAGAATTTGATGAACCAGGTGCTTCATCCTCGTTGGCTGATTTAAAATATTCACTTGATGATTCAGAATTATTATCCTTTTCAGCCTGCAGAATTTCCTCCAAGAATCTTGCACAGGACCCAGAAGCCACTGATTTTCTGGCAAGAACCTTTACATGACGACCACGAGGGGCTGGGTTAAGGTTAGATGTGGGTTCGGGAATAGGAGGGGTTTCAGGGGTTGAGGTTCTTTCTGGTGATTGAGAATTGTATACAGATGGAGAATTTGAATCTGATTCATAAAGCCCTCCATCATAATCACGATTTGGCGATGAAGAAGAAGAAGTAGGTGGTGGTGAAGACATGATTACGAGTGTTGTTAGGAAGAAAAGAAAAGTGATCAGTTTTGATTAGAAGAATAATGATCTTGGTTCGACTTATTAGGTTATTAAGAAGAGGGCATTTGCATCTATACCCGCTTTTTGTGTCACATTTTAACTTGTGCCCGCTTTGCAAAAAAAATTACAAGCGTACCCACTTTTTCTCATAACTTCATCACATGGGGCTGAAGAGCAAAGACAATCACGCAAAACTTCAGCATTCTAGTAGCCGGGCCTGAAGTTCAGCTCTAGAGCTGAAGTTTTTGTGTTGTAACTGGGAAACTTCAGCTCTAGAGCTGAAGTTTTTGTGTTGTAACTGGGAAACATCAGTTCTACAGCTGAAGTTTCTATGTTGTAACTGGAAACTTCAGCTTTAGAGCTGAAGTTTTTGTGTTATAACTGGGAAACTTCAGCTCTAGAGCTGAAGTTTTTGTGTTGTAACTGGAAACTTCAGCTCTAGAGCTGAAGTTTGTGTGTTGTAACTGGGAAGTTATTTAGCTCTAGTGCTTGTGTGTTCCAGTTCTTTTCTTTCTTCTTCAGCTTCTGCTTTTTTGTCTTTCGTTTTGTTATTTTAAACTCCAGTTATTTCGGGAAAACCACGACTGTTAGTAACATATTTAGCATTATTGTTCGAAATATTTTAGATTTTCTTACTGCTCTGTAGGAATAATACTGTTTATTTCACTCATCTACACACAAGTAATGTATGGTATCGTTATTGAGTCTTGGAAGCAAGTGGGAGATGACTCATATTTCCCGAAATGGTATATCAAGGATCATGTAAACTTCAAAGGTATTATTATATTACAGAATACAGATGTACATTTAAAGCAAACATAAATTGTTTCAATGTGTGTTGAGCACCAAAATAAATACGTACTACATAAAAGGTAAAAGTTAGAAGGAGGAGGAGAAAGGGGGAGGAAGAGGAGAAAGGGGGCTGAAGTTATTTAAAAAGTGGGTACAAGTTAAAATATTTTTAAAAAATGGGTATAGGTTAAATGGGGGATACCAAATAGAGCGCCCCGTGCAATTTTTACATTAAGAAGGGAGGTAATGATGGAATTTTATAAGATGTGACTATTAATTATACAACGGAAAGAATATTTATTCAAGTGGGAGTCTAATAGTTGTAGGAGTGTCATTGATTAGACATTTAAGAGTTCCCTACCTCTAGGCTAATTGAGTACCGATGAGACTTCTTGGAACGGGTTCATTTAGGGATTAGTACAAAGAATTTGAAANATCAATAATTGCATGAAGATGAGCACGTACCTTGTCAGTCAGATGAACCAGCAGAGATGAACCGGGTTCATCGTGTTAAAGTCCTTAATTTGCCTCAATTTACAAAGATAGAGAAACATCATTAGCAACCAGGGAATCATATTAATACATGGCAAGAGAGTATGACAGTAAAGTCATGATGCTGAGCAATGATTAGTCTGGTTGATTATCTATGTTAGTGTTTCTAGCCAAAATTTTTTTTTTTCATTTTTTTTTCAATTTTTGTTTTATCAATCAGGTGATTTTAATCATCCCTAATTCAAGCCTGTTTCTCTCAAAATGCTCCCTACTCAGTGCTTTAGTAAATATATCTGCAATTTGTTGATCAGTAGCACAAAATTCAATTGAGATCATTCCTTTTTCATAGTTATCCCTCAGGAAATGGTGCCTAACATCTATGTGCTTAGTTCTCTTATGATGAACCGGGTTCTTCGTCATACTAATGGCACTAGTGTTATCACAGAAAATAGGAATGCATCCCACATCTATACCAAAGTCCATGAGTTGTTGCTTGATCCATAGCAACTGAGCACAACAAGAGGCTGCAGCCACATATTCAGCCTCAGCAGTAGACAAAGCTACTGAATTGTGTTTCTTGGTGGCCCAAGACACAAGGCAGGAGCCCAAAACGTGAGCCATGCCTGAAGTACTCTTCCTGTCAACCAGGAAACCTGCATAATCAGCATCAGCATATCCTACAAGGTCGAAATTACTACCTTTAGGATACCAAAGGCACAAATCAGTGGTGCCTTTCAAATATCTCAAAATTCTCTTCACTGCAGTGAGGTGGGACTCCTTTGGATTTGCCTGAAATCTAGCACACAGTCCCACGGTGAACACAATATCAGGTCTGCTGGCAGTGAGATATAATAGAGACCCAATCATCCCTCTGTATAGCTTCTGATCAACAGATGAACCAGGTTCATCCACATCCAATTTTGTAGCTCTGGCTATGGGAGTGTCTATTTCCTTTGAGCCTTCCATTTTAAACTTCTTGAGCAATTCTTTCACATACTTTTGTTGGTAGATCATTGTTCCATTTGAGTTTTGCTTGATTTGCAAGCCTAAGAAGAAGTTTAGCTCACCCATCATACTCATCTCAAACTCACTCCCCATAAGCATAGCAAATTCCTTGCTCAATTTTTCAGAAGTCGCCCCAAATATAATATCATCGACGTATATTTGCACAACTACGAGATCCTTACCCTTTTCCTTTAAGAACAAGGTACTGCCAATTTTTCCTCGTTTGTACCCATATTCTAGCAGGAATTTTGATAATCGTTCGTACCATGATCTTGGTGCTTGTTTGAGACCATACAGAGCCTTGTCGAGTTTGTATACGTGGTCAGGTGACTCCTTGCTTTCAAAACCTGGAGGCTGCTTGAAAAATACATTTTCCTTCAGATAGCCGTTGAGAAAGGCACTCTTAACATCCATCTGATGAAGAGTGAATTCCATGTGTGCAGCAAATGCTATAAGAAGTCTGATTGCCTCCAGTCTTGCCACAGGGGCAAAGGTCTCATCATAGTCAATTCCTTCTTCTTGACTATACCCTTGAACAACTAATCTTGCCTTATTCCTTGTAACAGTTCCATCCTCATCGAGCTTGTTCCTGAAGACCCACTTGGTGCCAATCACTGATCTGTCTAGTGGCCTGGGTACCAAGTGCCATACTTGACTTCTTTCAAACTGATTCAGCTCTTCTTGCATGGCATTTACCCAATCAGCATCTTGTAGGGCTTCCCCAATGTTCTTTGGTTCGATCATGGATAGAAAGGCATCAAACGCACACAAATTTTTCAAGGATGATCTTGTTTTGATTCCGGATGTCAAATCTGTTATGATGTTCTCAAGAGGGTGAGAACTCTGATATCTGTGTGGTTTGAGTACCAGCTGTTCATTCATAGACAATTCCATGGTGTCTTGTTACTGTGGAGAAAGATCAGGGCCAGGTTGCATATGTTGAATTCCCCCTATCATGTTGCTTGAGGTAGTTGAACCTGGTCCATCACCTGTTCCACCTTCCATGTTTGTTTCAATGTGATCACTGCTTCTCACCAGTCCAAGCTCCTCGTCTTCTTGTTCCTATCTCTCAGAAAGAGTGTTAGTTTCATCAAAGACAACATGCACACTTTCTTCTACACACATAGTTCTTTTATTGTATATTTTATAAGCTTT
>ML382186.1:14051-47586 GCA_005239525.1 Nicotiana knightiana
TAGCTAATTTCTACAAGCTTCAAGTTAACTCTAACTTGAACAATGTGTACCTATTACAATTGCTTCTATGAAAGTTGAAAATATACAATATTAAATCGCCTACTACAACCAACTAGACTCAAAGACAAACAGATGGAACTGGTTCTTCTAGCTGGTCTGTAGCCTTTGTATCGCACAGTAATTCTGCTTGCAAAATCTCTGGGAATTTTTCTTTCAATTCGTGATAAATTTCTACTTTTGTGCGTTAGTGATTCAAGCAAGAATACTTCAATTATTTATAGAGTCAGTTGTTGAGTTTGTCGTTCAGTTCTGGTACAACTCTTCCTGGGAGAAAGAGTTCGTATTAAACTCAACTTCCTTCCTTCATTACTGTCCTTGCTGAATTCAACTTCTGTTCTCTTATCAATTTGCAACCTTTTCGCATTAGGAGACACTCTCTTTGTTCATTGATACTTCAAAATCGTATTCATCTCCTATGCATATACGGTTCATGTGCCAACGTGTCAGGTCAAGTATGTGTGCTCTGATGGACCTGGTTCAACTGATCAGACATTAGTCAATCTTCAAAACTATGCAGTGACTTGGGTAAACAAATTTGTAAAGAAAAAAACTAATTTGAGTATTGATCGAGCTTCTTTTAGGTAAGTATCTTGCCTAACTTTGTGTTGGGGAACTACCCCTTAGGATTTGAGTCATTTGTGATAACTGTGTCATGTGAAGGCTGTGTACGCGAGGTGATGAGCATGTATTCGGGCTTAAATGTGGAAATTTGACCGTTTAGGGTTCTTATGTTCATTAGATATGAAGTTGTTTTGTCATGTTAAATCCGCCATTTACTAAATATACCCTTACATGTCTTATTTGAAATTAATTGATTCATGTTTTACTCTTATTATCAATTAAACTCTTATGTGCCTTAACTGAAGTTGTTGCCTCTTTTATTGTCGTATTATCTCTTCCTTAATTTCTTAACCCTAATTGAAGTTATTATTATCTCTTTCGTAATTGCTTAACCCTAATTGAAGTTATCATTATCTCGTCCGTAATTGCTTAACTTTAATCGAAGTTATTAGTATCTCTTCCGTAATTTCTTAACCTTAATTGAAATTACTATTTCGTCTTCCGTAATTGCGTAGCCTTAATTGAAGTTTGTTATTCCGTTCATTGTTGATGTTTTCTTATTTGGAGTCATTGATTCATGTTATCTCTCTTATCGTCGAATTGTAATTTTGTGGAATCATTGTTACACATTATTTCTCCATTGTTGAGCTATTCTTGCTGAGACTAGTATTCCATGTTGTGTCTTTCTTTGTGAGCTCGTTCTTCCATTTCTTTGTGTTCAGAAGTTCTTGTATTGATTTACTTATCGTATTCTCGTGTTATGGTTGTTGTTGTTGTTGTTGTTGTTGTTGTTGTTGTTGTTGTACTCGGTGTTGTTGAGATGAGGGATATGCGTAGTTGTGGTATTGAAACTATTTTGAGAAAATGTTGTGGCATATGGGCACATATTGTGAAAGTCATTTTATTGTGTTGTTATGTTTTGGCACACGTGGTATTGTTATGAGGATTTTCGGGGTGTTCGCATGTGATTTGTCCGTGCTGTTGTCATTACTGATATTTACACATGCGGTGTGACAAGACGACTATATATGTGGGTTTGCGCATGTGGCGAGACAAGGTGAGAATATTATTGTGCGCGTGCAGTGAGACAAGGCAGGCATTTACTTTGTTATTACGCACGTGGCGAGACAAAGTGGACTATGCCGGAGAATGATTTGTGATGACTTGTGATGGCCTGGGGTCATTGTTATTGTTGATATTTGTGTAGTGGTTTGCCTACCTTGTGTGTGTTATACCGTATACACTTTAGGGTGATCATTTCTTATGTGTCATTCATTGTCTATACTCTTGCTTGTTGGCTTGAGTTGTGATAGAACACTTGTACAAGCATACACGTAAACAAATCACTCATATCGGTTTAAGAAAATGAATCCTGATGTTATTGACCATTTGCATGTACTCTCGTGTACTTGCCTTCGGTGTGAGAGTTATTCTGTTGGCACATGAGTTGTCCGTGTAGTTATGAGTTATTATTATTGTTGGAATGTGACTGGTCCGAGCGGATATTAGGTATTGTCACTCTCTTGGCACGTGAGTCGTCCGTGCGGTTATGAATTGTAATGCGGGCACGAGATTCCAAGTGATTAGGGTTTATGAAGTGGGACCTGTGATTTGTGATTATGAGATTTAGTACATCGTGGAAATCCTTGAATAAATATGGTGTGACAACGGTGGTTCTTATTGAGTTGTTACTTATTTTTCTTTATTTGGTCTCACCGGACATAGACTATGTTCACTTACTCTACAACGATGTTACCTGTTGTGCCTCGTTGCCAATTGTTGCTTTAGTTTTTTATTACAAGCATTGTTTTATTGTTGTCAACATGCCTAGCTTTATATTGATATTGTCCTTTATTAGTTCTACATTTACACTAGTTCATGTTGCTCAGTCCAGTAGGTGTCTTGACTGACCCTCATCACTACTCCACCGAGGTTAGTCTTGATACTTACTGGGTAGCGCTGTAGTGCACTCATGCTATACTTTCTGCACATTTTTGTGCAGATCCAAGTATTTCGGAATTGATTGATCATTAGTTAGTTGTTCGGACTTTATTGTGGAGACTCAAGGTATACTTTTTATCGCCTTCGTAGGCCTCGGAGTCACCTTCTGATATTGTTCTTGTACTGTTTATTTCTATCCCGAAACATTTGTACTTAGAAAACTTTCTAATAAACTCAGTAGAGCTTATGACATGTACTGTTGATTTTAGGATTGTAAGATTTGTATATAAATTTTCTATTCATGTTTAATAGTTTTTGGTTGAGTTTGTCATTAATTCAGTAAGTGTTAGGCTTACCTAGTCCCTAAGACTAGGTGTCATTACGCCATCCTACGGAGAAAAATTAGAATCGACACAATAGGACTTCCAAATTTTTTACCACAAATATTGGACTATGGAGTGCCATATTATTGCCAAAATCATATCTATGATCATTTAGCTTTACCCAAGAAGTTCAAGACCTACGTGATAATTGGGGTCTAGAATTCGAGGACGATAAATAAGTTGTTGGCGAAAAAGAATACATGGTTATACCTAACAGTGACAAAGAATAAAAAAGTCACTGATTCATTCATCCACATCAACTATTACCTACCTTAGGTTTATGTATATTATATTATGTATTATTAAGGTTCTAGTCAATTATCATATTAGGGTTAATGTATGACACAAAATCCAAAAAATTAAAACATATATAAAATGCGGATGGAATTGTCATTAGGCACCTTATGAGTTAAATAACTTGGCTCATTCTTAACATGGTCTTACTAACATAAGCAATAATATTGTGTCACTATGAATTTTTTGGTTAAATTTTAATATAATTATTATTCACTTCTAAAATTTAGTATTACAAATTTTACTAAAAACAATACTCGTTCGGCTTATATAATTTTTTTACTTTAAGAAATATAATACTATATAATCTATGTAAATCATGTGTACAAATTATTGAATAAATTAGGCATTTCAATACTACACACTCAAATACTAATTAATTTTTACAACAGAGAAAGGAAATTAAAGCGACGTATTTGCTAATATTCAAACTTGGACATAATCAAAATACAATAATAAGAGATGAATTCAACCAATCAAAATAATAACAAGATACTATTTTTTGCAAAGAAAAAAAATAGAACCAATCAAAATATAACCAAAAACAATACTACTAATGGTCAAATTTTTTTCACTACAAATAAAAGAAATTTAAATTATATTTTTGCTCACATAACAATTAAACTTGTTCTAATATTTAAACTTGGACATAATCAAAATGCAATAATTAGACATGAATTCAAAATAGAAAACAAATAAAATCATAACTAATCAGAATATAACAAGAATCTATTTATAATTTAGGACAAAACAAGGGAGAAATAACTTACTTGCACAATAACAGCCTTGCTACTAGTTGTTCCGAAATTATTGTGATTTTTTTTGGGGGGGTGGGGGGTGGGGGTTCGATACAGGGTTATTTTTCGGGTGAAACTTGAAGAAATTTTTGGTTGAAAATGGAGGATTTCGACTGAAATGGAGAAGAAATGAGGAGAGATTTCAGTTACAAGAAAAGCGCACACTTTCAATGTTTACACTAAAAGCGCGATCAGCAAGCGCACCTTCAGTATAAACACTGAAGGCGCAATCAACGAAAGCGACTTTAATTGTCAGGGTTTTTAATTACAACTGAAGGCGCATTAGAACGTTGAACCTTCTGTGTAAATTAAAAATGCAAGAAAAGCGAGTTTGCAAATAAAACCTTGTGTTGATTTTAAAATTTATATTGAAGTTGTTATTAGTCAACGCGCCTTCTTCTCAAATTATACTTAACGGCCCATCAGTTTGGGGGAGTTAATAGTATAAGAAGAAGCCTCGCTAGTCAGACGCAACTTCACCATTAATGGAAAAACAAAATCTGACAAACCCATATTTTGTATCGGTGCTCAATTTCTCACCATTTATGTCAAGCCTTCCCCTGTCTAAATATTTTCTTTATTCTGATTTTGAGTTGTCTTATTTTTCATTGAGCCATTAATTAAACAGAGTGTTTAATTCTTGTCTTTGAAGATAAGGATTATCGTTAGCTTGTAAATTATCTTAATTTTCTATTCGTGCTCGAAAATGAAATGACTAAGCTTAGCAGATAAAAAGAGCTGAAAATCTGATTTTTCCTGATGGTCTGTTATTCGAGCTGGTAAAACAATGTGAAATAAGTATTCATCAAATAAGATTATGTATTTTACTTTCTTCGTTCTCCAAAAGAAAAATTTATATTATATTCACACAAGTTACATTAGTTATATTAAGTTCCTCGATATTTGACAAGTGGACAGCGAGGGTGGCACAGAAGACATTATTTAGTTTATGAAGGGAAAAAATATATATTTTCACTTGACTTTAGGTGTTATGAATCCAGACGGTGACGTGGAGGGTGACGTGGAGAACAGCAGGGCTGACACGGGGATATCAATAATACTCGATTAAGAAAAAGAAAATCCTGTGAAATTCTCCTCTAAAAGGTTGGTTGAAGTAATATAATCTGTTAGTTTGGTTGGTTGTACCAATTACTCCATTGGTGCTTTCATCCAGAGGTCTTTCATGGAAGACCAAAAAGTACTCAAGGCCTTCATCGATGATTCGATTCGGGGTTCAATTCAAGACGTGAAAGACTCATTTTCTAAGGAAATGGCAGAGATGCGTGAGCTGATAAAGGAGGTTGTAGCGACCAAAGCTCCGTCGGAGTTGCACCGATGTGACCCAGCAATGGAGACCGTTCATCAGGACCATGGACAAGCAAATACCGCACTCTGTCACAGACCAGAATTTGGTCAGTTTTATGGTGCCAATCCGGAGCTGTGGATATTCCAGGCAGAGTAATATTTCGATTTCTATCGAATTGAGGTCGAAGAGTAGTTAAATGTGGTGTCGTTCTATCTTGACGGTGAAGCAGTAGAGTGGTACAAATGGTTGTTTAGAAACAAACAATTAGTTGATTGGTCGCATTTTGCTGATAAGGTGAGGATTCGCTTCAAGCAGAAAGGGCTCGAGTCAGTGGAGGGGCGGTTAGCGAAGCTCCGGCAGGTCTATTGCTAACGAAACAGACGATATTTCATAAAGGCTTATGGTGCAGCTTTTCATTTCTGGGCTTAGGGAGGACTTAAAAAGCCAGGGCCCCAAAAACATTTGAAGAGGCCCTTAGTCAGGCCCTAATTCCTCTTCATACTATAATCCCTCGGCATTTTTCTCCACTGATCCTTCGCCCCATGCACCATCTAAACCTCCAATGAAGCGCCTCACTCATGCGGAGATTCAAAGCCGTCGTGAGCGCGGTCTATGCTATTATTACGAAGAGAAGTTTACAGCAGAACATAAATGTAAATCGCCTCCTCAGCTGCTTCTTCTCACTGATGGTTCCGATATAGAACCTATCTTGCCGGAATCATTCCTCTCTGCTGATATCTTAGTTAAAGAGCTGCAGGTCCTAGAGGTTCAAGAGCAATCTGCAATTTCGTATCACGCATTGGCCGGTGGACATTCCTCGTCTACTCTTCGATTTCTAGGCCATGTAAACAAAGCTCCGGTTCAGGTCTTAGTGGATGGAGGTAGCGTTCCTAATTTCATTCAGACACACGTGGCCAAATTCCTTCAATTGACTATTGAAATCATTTCGGCCTTCTTAGTTATGGTGGGCAGCAGTCAGCGATTATGTTGTGAGAGAATTGTGCGTCAAGTTCCTCTTACCATTCAGGAGTGTAATCTCACGATGGACTTTTACGTGATTCCTATGCATGATGTAGAGGTGGTTCTAGGGGCTTCATGGCTCTCCACTTTGGGAAGGGTAGTGACAGATTATGCTGAACGACCATTTGAGTTCAATTTACAAGGGATGACTAGAATTTGGAAAGGAGACAGCCCCAATTCGGCACAATCAGTTCAATTGCATAGTCTTCCCCGATATGCTGCAACTGATGTTGTATCTTCCTACTACTGCTTGTAGATAGTTCCACCACATTTAACTATTGAGGAGCCTAGTATTCCAAAATTGCTTGGCATTCTGCGGGAATTTGTCGATGTCTTTCAAAAACCTCATGGAATGCCCCCACCCAACAACAGGATCATGCAATCCATCTTCATCCTGGGGTCGAGCCGTCAATGTTAAACATTATCGCTACCCTACTTCTAGAAACAAATTATGGGGCAATTAGTTGCAGAAATTCTCAAGGATAGAGTAATCATAGCAAGCACTAGCCCATTTTCATCTCTAGTTTTACTAGTGCGGAAGAAGGGTGCAACGTGACGGTTTTGCATGCACTATTGGGCTCTTAATTCCATCACTGTTCGGGATAGAATTCCAATCCCTACTATTGACAAACAATATAGTGCTACTTATTTCTCAAAGCTGGATTTGTTAGTAGGTTATCACCAAATCATGGTCCGGACGGAGGATATCACCAAGAGTGCATTTCGCACACACGATGGGCATTGCGAATTTCTTGTCATGCCATTTGTACTATCCAATGCACCATCCACCTTCTACCACGATGAATCAGGTATTTTGGCCCTATCTTCGGCATTTTATGTTGGTATTTCGACGTCGTCCCGGTATATATCCCTTCTTAGCAGGACCATCTTGAACACTTGCATTCAGTCCTAGAACGGTGGCAACAACACCAGCTTGTGGCCAAGAAAAGCAAGTGCTTATTTGGCCACACATCAGCTGAGTACTTACACATGTTATAACGGCGCATGGGTTAAGTGTTTATCCCAGAGAGATCACGGCTATCCAGCAGTGGCCTTCACCCAATAATGTTAAGGAGGTGCATAGTTTTCTAGGACTCGCTGTCTATTATCAACGCTTCATCCGTCATTATGCGACAATTGCAGGCCCTCTAACTGATTTGTTAAGGAAAGATTCATTTTTTTGGAACTCATATACTCAAGAGGCCTTTGAAACTTTAAAGCCTAAGCTTAGTTGCACCCCTGTGCTAGCTTTACCTGACTTTTCTCAAGAGTTTCAATTGGAAACTGATGCATCTGGGCGTGGCATAGGGACTGCCTTGGCTCAAAAGGGACATCATATGGCTTATTTTAGTCAAAAATTGAGCATGCGTATGTAGGGAGCTTCCATTTACCATAGGGAGATGTTTTCCATTGCTCAAGCTGTGAGTAAATGGAGAGTAAACTTACTATCTACACTGATCAGTAGTCCTAAAAAATTTAACCAATCATACCATACAAACTCCTAAACAGCAAAAGTGGCTAAGCAAACTCGTGGGGTATGACTTCCAAATCATTTACCAGCCAGATTTAGTCTTTGAAGATATAACAATGGACTTCATCACCTGCCTACCTTGCTCAAAAGGTAAATCACCTATTGTGAGGGTAGTGGATCGTTTGACCAAATATGGACACTTTATTCCTTTAACTTCTACTATTTCAACACGCACTGTTGCGGAGGCCTTTGTAGTAGGAGTTATTTGTCTTCATGGCCCTACAAGGTCTATAGTCATTAACCGCGACCCTAGATTTTTTCATGAGTTTTGGAAAGAAATCAACCGCTTGCAGGGGACCTCCTTAGCTATGAGTACGTCTTATCACATGTAAATGGATGGGCAATCCAAGGCTCTTAACAAATGTGTTGGACAATACCTCTGCTGCTACGTAGCCTATGAGCCACAAAAATGGGTGGCAATGTTTCCTGGGCTGAGTATTAGTACAATACTTCATACCAAACTTCAAATAACATGTCCCCTTTCAAAGCTTTGTATGGGAGGGACCCTCCTACTATCGTACGCTACATATTGGGAAGGAGTCCTAGTGAGCTGGTTGAAGCCTACTTTGTGGATCGAGATGAGTTGTTAGCTCTTCTGAAGCTCAATTTGATCACGCTAGAACAAGCCACAACAGCCACATCCTCCGAGAGCTTGTTTTGATTGTGGTGACACTCGTCATATGGTGAGGGATTGTCCCAAACTCAGGAGAGGTGCACCTTCACAGACTACTCAAGCTCCACGTGTTCCATCAGGTCCTCAAGCATCTCAATTCATGGTTACCACACCAGTTTCCACTCCACTTGCACAACCAGCTAGAGGTGGAGGTCGGGCAGGTAGAGGTCACCCTTCGAGGGGGAGGCCAGGCCAGGTATTATGCTTTTCCTGCTAGGAGAGAGGCAGTTGTATCCGACTCAGTTATCACATGTATTGTTTCGGTTTGTCATAGGGATGAATCAGTCTTATTTGATCTAGGCTCCACTTATTCCTATGTCATCTTACTTTGCTCTATATTGGGGTGTATCCCATGATTCTTTGATCTCTCCCGTCTATGTGCCACACATGTGGGAGATTCCCTTGTTGTTAATCATGTGTATCGATCGTGTTTAGTTGTCCTTCGTGGTTTTGAGACCAGAGTCGATTTATTATTGCTCAGTATTGTAATTTTTTATGTTATTTTGGCAATCGACTGGTTGTCGCCCTATCATGCTACTCTTGATTGTCATGCCAAGACGGTGACGTTGGCTATGCTAGGTTTACCACGGTTAGAGTGGAGAGGTACTTTAGATTATGTTCCTAGCACGTTTATCTCATTTATAAAGACTCAGCGGATAGTTGAGAAGGGGTGTGATGCGTATCTAGAATATGTGAGAGATGTTAGTGTTGATACTCCTACCGTTGAGTCAGTTCCGATAATGAGGGATTATCCAGATGTATTCCCGCGGATCTTTTGGAAAGGCCACCCGACAGGAAAAATGATTTTGGCATTGATTTGTTACCGAGAACTCATCTCATTTCTATTCCTCCATATCGCATGGCCCCACCGGAGTTGAAGGAGTTAAAAGAGCAGTTGCAGGAGTTTCTTGATAAGGGTTTCATTCGACCCAATGTATCATTTTGGGGTGCTCCAGTCTTGTTTGTAAAGAAGAAGGACGGTTGTATGCACATGTGCATTGATTATCGCCAGTTGAATTATAGTGAACAATAGGTATCCATTGCCACGTATTGATAACCTATTTGATCAGCTACAGGGTGCCAGAGTATTCTCCAAGATTGACTTGCGTTCGGGCTATCATCAGTTCAAAATTTGGGAGCCAGATATCCCGAAGACTTCCTTCAGGACTCGGTATGTTCATTACGAGTTCCTTGTGATGTCTTTTAGGCTGACCAACGCCCCAACAACATTTATGCACTTGATGAATAGTGTATTTAGGCCCTGTCTTGACTCATTCGTCATTCTGGTGTACTCCTAGAGACGGGAGGATCATGAACATCACTTGAGGACCGTGCTCCAGACCTTGAGAGAAGAGAAGTTATATGCAAATTTTTCAAAGTGTGGTTTCTAGCTTGATTCAGCGGCATTTTTGGGCTATGTAGTGTCGAGTGAGGGGATCAAGGTAGATCCAGAGAAGATTGAAGTAGTGCAGAGTTGGCCCCGACCGTCTTCAATTACTGAGATCTAGAGTTTTCTTGGTTTGGCAGGGTATTACCGTTGATTCGTGGAGGGTTTCTCATCTATTGCAGTACATATGTCTAGATTGACCCAGAAGGGTGCTCCGTTCAGGTGGACTGAGGAGTGTGAGGAGATCTTTCAAAATCTCAAGACAACTTTGACTATAGCCCCTGTGTTAGTGTTGCTTTCGGGTTCGGGGCCTTATACTGTGTATTATGATGCTTCGCGTATTGGTCTCGGCACAGGGTTGATGCAGGACGGTAGAGTGATTGCCTACGCGTCTAGACAGTTGAAGGTGCAGGAGAAGAACTATACTGTCCACGACCCCGAGTCAGCAGCTATTGTTCATGCCTAAAAGATCCGGCGACACTATTTGTATGGTGTCCCTTGTGAGGTCTACCCCGACCACCGGAGTCTACAACATTTGTTTAAATAGAAAGATCTTAACTTGCAGCAGCGGAGGTAATTAGAGTTGCATAAGAACTATGATATCACCAGTCTGTATCATCTCGGGAAGGCAAATGTGGTGGCCGATGCCTTGAGTCGCAAGGCGGAGAGCTTGGGCAGCTTAGCAATCTACCGGTAGTAGAGGGACCATTAACCTTGGATGTTGAGGCCTTCCCCAACCAGTCTGTTAGATTGGATGTTTCGGAGCTGAGCAGAGTTTTGGATTGTGTGGTTTCTCGGTCTTCTATTTATAATCGTATCAGAGAGCGTCAGTATGACGACCCCCATCTACTTGTCCTCAAGGACACAGTTCAGCACGGCGATGCTAATGAGGTCACTATTGGGGATGACGATGTATTACGGATGCAGGGTAGGCTATGTGTGCCCAATGTAGATGACTTGCGTGAGTTGGTTCTCCAGGAGACTCACAGTTCACGGTCCATTCATTCGGGTGCGCCAAGATGTATAAGGAATTGAGGCAGCACTATTAGTAGAGGCAGATGAAAAAGGACATAGTGAATATGTAGCTCGGTGCCTAAACTCTCAGCAGGTGAAGTATGAGCATCAACGGCCTGATTGATTACTTCAAAGGTTAGAGATTCCAGAATGGAAATGGGAGCGATGTAAGGCCCCGTAATTTTTTTCCAAAAAGTCGGGATTCCGTGATGCCGAAGTAGGTGTAGAATAGTACACTGGGAGTTGAAGGAAATATTTTTGCAGAAGTAGGCATTTGTGCGGCCCATTATGCGGCTGAATAATCACTCTGCGGGCCCCATAATGGCCGCAAAGTGAAGCAGCCTTTTTGGCCAATTTTGAGGTCAATTTTGTGGCCAATTATGTGACCACATAACAATTTCGCGTGCCGCACTTTGGTCGCATAATCGTCCTTGGACTTTTGCGAAGGGAGGTTCTGTGGCGCATTATGCTACTGCAAAACAGGTCTGCGGGCCATATAACAGACGCAGGGTAAAGCAGGCCAGCCCAGTTCCTAGGGCCACCTTTTGCGGTCATTTCGCGGACCGTATAACCATTATGCGGTCACATATGCGACTGCAGAACCTTTTCCGGAGCTTCAATTTTGGGTTTTAAAACTCGACCCAACTTTGTTAAAATAAATGTAAGGGGCCATTTTGAGCTAATTTTCTGGTATCTTTAGAGTGAGAAAGAGAGTATTAGAGGGATAAAATGATCTTCACCAAATTTGCTCTTCAATTCTTCCTTAACATCTTGAAGATTATCAAATTTTCTCTTTAATTCTTCATCAAATCGAGATTGACTACGGCGTCGGTGTTGACCCTGCCAGAGGGTACAGACGGGTTTGTGGTATAGTGAGATGCTTTAAGGATCGGGTTTGGGTGTGTGTTAATGCAACAAGGCAAGGTTATGGCTTATGCTTCTAGGCAACTCAAGAATCATGAAAAGAACTATCCAACACATGACTTAGAACTTGCGGCAGTGGTTTTTGCATTGAAGATTTGATGTCATTATTTGTATGGGGTCCATGTGGATGTATTCACGGACCAAAAGAGTCTTCAATATGTTTTCAAACAAAAAGAGCTGAATCTGAGGCAGAGAAGATGGCTTGAGTTACTCAAGGATTATGACATGTATTTTCTATATCACCCAGGGAAAGCCAATGTTGTGGCAAATGATCTTAGCCGGAAATCTATGGGTATTTTGGCCCACTTGGAGGCATGTCAAAGGTAGTTGGCCAGGGAGGTTCACGAGCTAGCTAGTTTGGGAGTTCGCCTCGCGAAATTTAGTGAAGGAAAGGTAATTGTACAAAATAAAGTTGAATCATTGCTTGTTGTGGAAGTCAAAGAGAAGCAATACAACGATCCATTGTTGGTACAACTGAAGGAGGGATTCATAAACATAAAATGATGGCTTTTACTCTTGGCATGGATGATGGTACACTAAGGTACCAAGGGCGGCTATGTGTTCCAAATATAGATGGTCTCCGGGAAAGAATCATGATCGAGGCTCACGCTTCCAGTTATTCCGTGCACCCAGGTTCTACAAAGATGTATCATGACCTCAAGTAAATCTATGGGTGGAATGACATGAAAAGGAATGTGGCGGACTTTGTGGCAAGGTGTCCGAATTGTCAGCAAGTGAAAGCCGAACATCAATGGCTTGGTGGTTGGCACAGAATATAGAAATTCCAATGTGAAAGTGGGGAAATGATTAATATGGATTTTGTGGTAGGGTTACCGCGCACTCCATGCAAGTTTGACTCAATTTGGGTGATTGTGGATAGACTCACGAAATTAGCACACTTCTTGCCAGTTAAATCTATCGACACATCGGAACAATATGCTCAATTGTATATCAAGGAAATAGTCATGCTCCATGGCACCCCAGTTTCCATCATTTCTGATCGAGGGGCTCAGTTCATGGACAATTTTTGTAAGAAAGTTCAGCAAGGTTTGGGTACTCAGGTAAATCTTAGTACAGCCTTCCATCCACAGACCGACGGTCAAGCAGAGCGGACTATTCAGACGCTTGAGGACATGTTGCGTGCTTGTGTTCTTGACTTCAAGGGTAGCTGGGATGATCATTTTCCACTCATAGAGTTTGCTTATAACAACATCTTTCATGCGAGTATTCAGATGGCACAATTTGAGGCATTGTATGGTAGAAAATGTAGATCTCCCATTGGGTGGTTCGAGATTGGGGAGGCTGAGTTGATAGGGCCAGACCTCGTGCATCAGGCCATGGAGAAGGTTAAGATCATAAAGAAGTTGTCGAAAACTGCTCAGAGTTATCAGAAATCCTATTTGGATGTTCGTCGCAGAGACTTAGAGTTCAAAGAAGATAATTAGGTATTCTTGAAGGTTTCCCCCATGAAGGGTATAATTCGGTTCGGAAAGAAAGGGAAATTGAATCCGAGGTATGTCGGGTCGTACAAAATCATTCAGAGGGTTGGCCAGGTGGCGTACAAGCTTGAGCTACCACCCGAAAGGTCATTAGTCTACCCGGTATTCCATGTGTCTATGTTGAAGAAGGTAGTTGGGGATCCGTCAGTCATTGTGACGGTTGAGACCATTGAGGTTAATGAAGAATTATCATATGAAGAAATTCCAGTTGCCACTATTGATAGACAAGTTCGAAATTTGAGGAATAAAGAAATTGCCTCTGCGAAAGTGTTATGGCAAAACTAGCAGGTTGAAGAGGCGACGTGGGAGGCCGAGGAAGAAATGAAGAAAAAGTATCCTTACTTGTTTGAATAGTTATGTAATCCTTTCTTTTTATGACCTTGTCGCCTATGATTTTATCACTTGTTCAGTTAATGTAAAGGTGTTCCTTTTGATTATATGTTGCTTATGAGGCCACGGTTGGTATTGTTATGAGTTTTGTTATGTCGTTGGGTTGTGCATATATTTGTAAGATGTGTTTCTGAGTCTCTCTAACAGGTGGATAGGCCTAGTTACAAAGGAAACTCTGGCAAATTTTTTGGAAATTTAGGGAGAGAGTCAATTTTGGGGTTGCTGGTGTGTGGTATGAAAATCGAGCTGCATAAGTTGCAAATAGTAGACCTTGATCCTCCTTCGAGGACGAATGATCTTAAGTGGGGGAGGGTGTAAAGTCCCGTAAAATATTTCCAAAAAATGGGATTACGTGATGCCGAAGTAGGCGTAGAGGTTAATACACTGGAGTTGAAGGAAATATTTTTGCAGAAGTAGGCATTTCTGCGGCCCATTATGCGGCCACATAATCACTCTGCGGGACACATAATGGCCACAGATTGAAGCAACCTTTTTGGCCAATTTTGAGGTCAATTTCATGGCCAATTATGCGACCGCATAACAGTTTTGTGGGCTACACTTTGGTTGCATAATCGTCCTTGGACTTTTGCAGAGGGAGGTTCTGCGGTGCATTATGCTACCGCAGAACAGGTCTGCGGGCCGCATAACGGCCGCAGAGTGAAGCAGGCCAGCCCTATTCCCAGGGCCACCTTTCGCGATCATTTCGCGGACCGCATAACCATTATACGGTCGCATATGCGACCGCAGAACCTGTTCCTGAGCTTCATTTTTGGGGTTTTAAAACCTGACCCAACTTCGTTAAAATAGATTTAAGGGGCCATTTTGAGCTAATTTTCTGGTATCTTTCGAGTGAGAAAGAGAGTATTAGAGGGATAAAGTGATCTTCATCAAATTTTCTCTTCAATTCTTGCTTAAAACCTTGAAGATTATCAAGAGAGACACCTAGGTCTTCTTCCTAAGAGGTAAGATTCGATCACCCAAACTCTTAATTTCAAAATGTAACTAGAATGGGTCATTACTAAGATAATTCACGGGGATGGGAGTGATTACCTTGCATGCATGTGTTCCTAAGGTATGCGGGGAGGTTGTGAGTTAAAGATAGAAAAGAATAGGGTGTGTTTTGGTGGAGTCTTTCATAAAAAGGGCCATGAAACCTTAATACACACATAGTTTTTGATAGAATGCTCTAGTGATCTAGAATTATGATCGTTTTCCTAAGTTTGTGTTCAATTTTGCTATATTGCTAAAATAGATTGAAGTTGAATATTTTGGAACATCTTAGAGTTTTAAGAGGCTCAATGGAGGTATGTTGGCTAAACCCCCTCTTCTTAGAATTGAATCCCACCATATTCATGCAATCGACGTAAGTCCCAAATTGAACGCCCTAGAAATTGATATCCCGAATATGCTCGCTTTGCAAATATATGTGTAGTATGTATTCCCACGCTTTCATCATGTTATCTCGTCATCTGAGGAAATGTTCAAGACTTAGAATATGTACTAAAATGCCTAGACTTCAAGTCAAATTCGATTAAAGATTATTATGCCAAATTGTATGAAAAACCTCTATATGCCTTGAATTCTAAATTGCTCACATGTGAAATCAAGAGTCTTGACTGAAAAATCGTGTTATTGATGATTATAACAATGTTGGAATGTGGAAAAGAACTTGAATTATGAAATAAGGCCAAGTGCCAAGAACGACTTTATAATGAAAGACATTTGTGCCAATGTGCTAAAAAGTGAGAAAGAAATATGAAGTAAGATGATCAATTGAAATGGTTGATGTATTGAATGAGATGACTTAGCCGATCGGGCAGAGATCGGACTCCGTGTAATAACATGGTGGTATTGTGAGTGAAATTATGAATATGGTTGATGTCTCAAATGGGATGGCTTAGCCTATCGGGCCGATATCGGACTACGTGTAATAACACAATAGTATTGTGAATGAAATAGTGAATATGGTTGATGTCTCAAATGAAATGGCTTAGTCGATCGGGCCAAGATCGGACTCCGTGTAAGAATACGACGGTATTGTGGACTGTGGTATATTGGCATTAAAAATCATCCAACCTAATAACATGGCAATTGACTTGAAAATCTATGTGATCTTTAACTTGATGTTTTAGTGTTACTTACAGCTCATATTGCTTCTTGACTATTTCCCTTGTGTTACTATTCATTTTATTGAAATGGTGTTTAGTTTTCATACTTTTACTATTCGACAGTACTAACGTGCCTTTTGCCGAGGGCGCTGCATCTTTAAATGGATGCAGGTGGTTCCATAGAAGATAGTGTTGATCACAGATATGTGTTGCATCCTCTTCTCAGCGGACTCAGTGAGCCCCATTTCATTCCGGGGTCATGTAATATATCTTTTGTTTATATTGTTGTACTTTTTTAGGTATAGTCGGGGCCTTGTTGCCGGCACCTTCTTTACACTCTTTTGTATCTTTAGAGGCTCTGTAGACACTATGTGGGTTGTATATGGGTGCTAGGAAGGTCAAAGGAAATATGTTGTATTTTGGATTTTTGTTCCACTAAATCACAAAACGTATGTATTTTGAAACTTAGCAAGGAAATAGCAAAATGAAATGATATAGTAATGTCTATATATATGGTCCTTCTACCGTTTATCTAATAAAACATGCCTTCTCTTATCATAAGCGAGTTGGGTAGAAAGTGTCTAACAGGCTTGCTCGACCGGACCCACTCGGTTGAGCGCCAGTCGCGCTCCCCGAGGTTGGGGCGTGACAAGAAGATCATTATGGATTTTGTTGTTGGTCTCTCACAGACTCAGAGTAAGTTTGATTCAGTATGGGTGATTGTGGATAGATTGACCAAGTCAGCTCATTTCATTCCAGTGGTGACTACTTATTCTTCAAAGCAGGTGGCTCAGGTTTATATTTGGGAGATTGTCAGGATTCATGACGATATCTATCATCTCTGATCAGGGTACGGAGTTTACATCACAATTCTGGAGGGTCGTTCAGCATGAGTTAGGCAAGCGGGTGGAGTTCAGTAGAGAATTTCACCCCCAGATAAACAGACAGTCCGAGCGCATTATTAAGATATTGGAGGATATGTTTCGCGCGTGTGATAGAGTTCGGGGTTTCTTGGGATCAGTTCTTACAGCTTGTGGAGTTTGCCTACAACAATAATTACCAGTCGAGCATTCAGAAGGCCCTGTATAAGGTTTTGTTTGGTAGGCGGTGCTGGTCTCCGGTGGGTTGGTTCGAGCCGGGTGAGGCTAGGAAATTGGGTACAGACTTGGTTCAGGATGCTTTGAAAAGGGTTGAATTGATTCAAGATCGACTCCGTACAGCGCAATCTAGACAGAAGAGTTATGCGGATCAGAAGGTTCGCGATGTTGCATTCATGGTTGGGGAACGGGTCTTCCTCCGGGTTTCGCCCATGAAGGGTGTTATGACGTTCGGGAAGAAGTTCAAGTTGATCCTTAAGTATATCGAACCTTTTGAGATTCTTGAGAGGGTTGGAGAAGTGTCTTACAGACTTGCACTACCACCCAGTCTAGCTGGAGCTCATCCAATATCCTCCGGAAGTCTCAAGGCGACCCATCTCATGTGTTGGATTTCAGCTCAGTCCAGTTAGACAAGAATTTATCTTATGCTGAGGAGCAGGTGGCCATTTTGGACAGGCAGGTTCGAAAGTTGAGGTTGAAAAGCATTGCTTCAGTGAAGGTTCAGTGGAGGGGTCAGCCAGTCGAGGAGGTGACTTGGGAGACTGAGCATGATATGTGTAGCCGTTATCCTCATCTTTTCACCACTTTAGGTATGTCTCTATACTCGTTCGAGGATGAACATTTGTTTTAATAGGGGGAGGATGTAATAATCCAGCCGGTCATTTTGACTATTTTAGCCCCGATCCCTAAATTATGCTTCCACTATGCTATATTGTGGTTATGTAGCTTGTCGGGGTGGTTGTTTTTGGTTTCGGATAAGTTTCAGAGTGAAATGGGAACTAAGTTGGAGATTTCAATTGTAGGAGTTGACCGTATTTTCAATTGTGTGAATATGACTCTGAAATGGAGTTTTGACGGTTCCAATAGCTCCGTAGGGTGATTTTGGTCTTAGGAGCATGTTAGAATGTTGATTTGGAGGTCCGTAGGCCGTTTCGGCGTGAATTGACGGAAGTTGAAAAGTTCGAAGATTTTAGAAAGTTTGAACGGAAGTGGACTTTATTGATATTGGGGTAGGATCCCGATTCTGAAAGTTAGAAATTGTCCTTAATGTCATTTATGACTTGTGTGCAAAATTTGAAGTCAACTGGAGTTGATTTGATATGAATCGACATCGGTTTCGGAATTTGGAAGTTCATAATTGCTTAGGCTTGAGTTCGGGTTGCGATTCATAGAATTTGTGTTGGTTGATGCGATTTTGGGCCTCGAGTAGGTCCTTTATGTGTTTTGGGGCTAGTTGGTATATTTGAACGAGGTTCCGGGGGCCCCGGTGTGATTCGATTTGAATTCGGATAGAAATTTGGACTTGTAGAGTTGCTGAACGTTTCCATCTTCTAGTGTCATCGCACCTGCGAAGGGCCTGGCCACAGGTGTGGACTCGCAAAATCGAGCTGGAGATCACAGGTGCGGAGCTGGCCTTGCCCAGCTGGGGTCACAGGAGCGGAAAATGTTCCGCAGAAGCGATTTCGCTTCTGCGATGGAGAAGGACGCAGGAGCGACAGTGGTCGCAGGTGCGACTCTTGTACCGCAGGTGCACATGCGCAGATGCGAGCCTTATTCCGCACAAGAGAATTCCTTGGACTTAAATGAAGTCCGCACATGTGATATTTTCTGCAGGTGCGGAGTCGCAGAAGCGATACAAAGACCGCAGAAGCGATACAAAGACCGCAGAAGCGATTTAACTGTGCAGAAAAGGGGGAAAATCGAGGGTTTGATTCATAATCATTTTGGAACTTAGAGAGCTCGTTTTGAGGCGAAAATTTAAAGGTATTTTCAGAGAGAACTTTTGGGTAAGTAATTCTAACTCATTTTTTATTAATTCACATGAATCTATTGATAATTTCATCATTTAATTGGTGCTTTGGAGTTGGAAATTGGAAAAAATTGGTAGAAACTCCTTATGCTAAATTTTTGAGTTTTGAAAGGCGAAATGAGATCGGATTTGAATAATTCTTGTATGGTTGGACTCGATATCGGATGGGTGTTCGGTTCTTGTAATTTTGGTCGTGTTCCGAGACGTGGGCCCCGGGTGACTTTTTGGGTCAATTTTTCAATTCATTGCAAAGATCGTAATTTCATTGATTGAATTAGTTTTCTATAGTTATATTTATAGTATGAATTATTTTGGCTAGATTCGAGCCATTCGGAGTTGGAAAATCGAGGAAAAAGCATTCGAGTTGATTGATTTAGCGTGGTTTGAGGTAAGTGACTTGTCTAACCTTGTGTGGAGGAATTACCCCTTAGGATGTGGTATTGTTATGATAATTGTGATATGTGAAAGTCGTGTTCGCAAGGTGACGAGTGTGTACACGAGCTAAATGTTGAAATTCCCAGTTTGTAGCTATGTAGTTTTCTTTCATGCTTTAATTGAGTTACTTTAACATGTTATACTAATCATATTTAGTTTAATTTCACATGTCTACTTGTCTTATCTATTATTTGCAAATTGTCCTACATGTTTCATTGAAGTACTTTCTTCCTTTATTTTCTATTCATTATTTAAATGTTGAATTCTTTATTTGAAATTGTTATTCTTGAAATATCTTATTGTTGGATTTGGTGTTAAGTTGCAAAGGTCGTGGTTCCTATTGAGGCAATGTGTAAGTTGTGAAATATCATTTCATTGAGTTACTCTTAGGTTGTTATTGTTGAGATATTGTGTACACTGTGGTTGAGTCATGGGCTCCTTATTGTGAAGCGCTGTTATTGTTTGGCTTTTCTGGTAAGTTGTGATACTGGGCACTTGAGGTGGGAATTGTAATATGTTGTGATATTGATATGCATGCGGTGGTATAAGGTCTAGGTGTCGAAATGCATGCAGTGAGATAAGGTGGGTTTGATACGCTTGGCTAGTAGAAGAACTACTAGAAGCCATGTGGTATGATAAGGTGGGCTAAAATGTGGGACGTTATTTCAGAAAAATAATTTTTAAAACTAAATGTAAAGGCTCCCGGTGATATAAGGAAAGATTGTGAGTTATTTTTATGATATGGGACTATGAGACGGTACATTGGTAGAGGTCCTTGTTGATCTTTCTCTATTTGATGTATTTGTCTTGGTTGTTTGTTTTCTTAACATGTTAATTCTTGTTTCCTTCCATGCTGTTTTAATTGCCTTGATTATGTGTTGTTAACTTTTGGTAAATTCCTAATTGTTTCATTTCCATTGTCATTATTATTATATCGTTATATCTTTCGTCTTATTTCTTATTATCTCAAATAGGGCAATGACCTAACCTCGTCCTACTCTATCGAGGTTAGGCTTGGTACTTACTGGGTACGGTTGTGGTGTACTCATGCTACGCTTCTGCATATCTTTTTGTGCAGATCCAGATACTTTCTATTAGTCCCGGCATTAGTGAGTTGAGGTTGCTTTGGAGACTTCAAGGTATACCTACCCGCATCCGTAGGCCTCGGAGTCCCTTTCTATTTTATTTTTCCTTATTTCATTATACTATTATAGACAATGATCTACAGGATTGTTCATCACTGTTACTCAGAGCTTGTGACTTATATTTCACTAGGTTTGGGGAGTTGTACATATTGATTTACAGATTTTATTTATGTAGTTGCTGAAGTTTTGAGATTCTAAGTTGTTATTTCAACTATTCTGCATATTGTAAGGTTTACCTAGTCTTAGAGACTAGGTGCCGTCACGACATCCTACGGAGGGAACTTGGGGTCGTGATACTATATTAGCTGTAAAATTTCAGTTATGCTGTAGAACAATTTCAAGAGTTTATTGATTTATGTCATGTGCAACATCATGCTGATGCAACATAAAAATAAAGAAAAATTAAGGTAAAAGAAAGGAAAAGAAAAAGGTGAAAAGTTAAATCAGCTTTTTATTGTTAGGACGCAACAAAAATTCTCTTTCAAGCTTTCAAGAGTTTATTGATTTATGTCATGTGCAACATCATGCTGATGCAAGATAAAAATAAAGAAAAATTAAGGTAAAAGAAAGGAAAAGAAAAAGGTGAAAAGTTAAATCAGCTTTTTATTGTTAGGACACAACAAAAATTCTCTTTCAAGCTTTCAAATAGATTTTTCACATCTTTTAAAAAATTTACACTTGAATGCTTTTCCTTTATTATTTTTGGAAGTATAATCAAGTCACTTACAAAAAAGAAAGTACTACTCTTTTGAACGAATTCATCTTCCATTTTGTGATGAGCTTTATCAAGCAAAGGAACTGCTTTTGCCTCATACACACTCAAGTTGTCTCTCTTCAATTCTTTTGACTCCTCTAATATTATTCTCTCAAAAATAATAGCATAATGAGATAGATTGTCTTTCTGGTACGGAAAAATAGAAGTCACAAAAAATAATGAAATATGCATCATTATAAAGTTAAGTTAATGTTGAGTGATACCATCATTCACGTTGATTTGATTTGAGCAACTTTCTTGCAAATCAATACACTTGGATATGTTAGCTTTTTTCTTCGTACTGATTACCATATAGATTCATCAGGTTTTCCACAATAATGTGCCAAATAAGATGCTATACTCAATCATTACGAAATATATACTTGTCACACCCCAAATTTGGGAGACGTGACACCCGACTCCTAGGCCGCTGTTGTTGGTGAGTGAATAGCTATTAGTGCCTTTCTTGCTCAGCCCGAACTTACCACTCTATAATTGTATACTCTGGAGGGGTATCCCTCAACTTAGGCCGATGAGGCCTACCTACAAGCTGACAATACCAATCCAGGTCGGAGGGACCATTTTTTGAATCGTCTGAAAATAATATCTCTCTCATTTGAGGGGTAAACATACTCAAGAGCTCATATACATAGTTGTGCAGGCCGATAAGACCGCCATGAATGTCTCCAACTAGAAATACTAAACTGAACATATATACAGGGCTGGAAAGGCAACAATACTGATATACAAAATACACAGGACTCGTCTACAAGCTTCTAGAGGTAACTGAATTGTATCATTGTCGGGACTGTATCATTGTCGGGACAGGGCGTCGACCTACCCATTAAACCTGTATATATAAAATGGACCAAGGTCTATACCTGGTAACTCTGAGGAAGTGGGGCTTATCAACTAAGTTGTTGTTTGACTCTGTCTACTGGGAAGGTCTATCCAGGACTTGCATATGAAATGCAGCGTCCCCGGCGAAAGGGACGTCAGTACGAAATAATTTATCGAATATGTAAGGCAACAAAATAATTGAAAGCTGAAACTGAACTGATAATATAATAACTGAAAGTAACTAGGAGTCAAAGATATGCTTACCTGCTGATACTGACTCAACTCTCTCAATATAGTAAATAAAATAGATGTCTGGCCCTATAAGGCTCGGTACGTGTAACAGCTCTGCCGTAGTAGGCTCGCTCATAAGAGCTCGGTCATACTAGGCTTTGTATCTCGACCATTCTAGGCTCACTCATAGGCGCTCGGTCACAGGAGGCTCGGTATATAACTTACCATCTGATTATAGGTTGCCCATTAAGGGTCTATCCACCAATTATAGCTTGGTGGTAGTGAAAATACTGTAATATTGTATGTATATATAGACCCTCTACTCTATTGACTGAAAGAAGACAATACTTAACTGAATAGAAAGTCTCAATAAGGGAGAATGTAGTAATTTATAAGACTAGGATAAAGTGAATAAATTCAGGAATACGAACTTCTCTTTATGTCTCGTTATCAAATACATGTAGTTATGAGATCATGCCAAAATGAAGGAAAGGTTTAGCCTTAACATACCTTATCACAATCTGTCCAATAACCATGTTGAACTCGTCTTGTTGCACCTTAATCTACAACAATGACAGTAATATTATCATCAAGTTACGGAAGGTACAACTATCGCACAACGAACGACAAGCTTATTTTATAACAAAACGGGAAGCATCTCCCCTATAACAAGAAAAAAACAATAAAAACATGTATACATCATTTTCCAACCTTATAACCATCACAAAATACCACAAATAGACCATGCACCCCAATCAGTTCATACACAAAATGACAACCTTAGTAGTTTCAAACAACCTGATAATATAACAACGAACGACCAGTCAACCACCCTGCCATTATGTGATTTTTCTCCACACCTTTTCTCCTCACAAAATCCATAAAAAAAGTAGCAAAAGAGACAACCCAACAGCAACACAAAACAACCCACAAAACAGTTCACAAGTTCATCAACTCAAAACTAATTTTTAGTTTACTAAAACACGTTTCGGCTTGTCTTTTCTTTCAAATTGAGCAACAACCAACAATACATAATTAAGAATCTTGTCTATAAACCAGCCATGAACTCAACTTAAAAAAAAAGTTCACAATCAGCCAACTGTGATGCAACAACGAATAACATACCACTCTTTCGAAACTCGATAGGTCTAGTTTTACGGTCAAGTTACAACTCATATAGGCATAGATAATGGAAAGAGAAGCATAAATTTAACTTGGACTGAGTAGAACCCACAAAAACTATTCCTTATTCATCCAAAATTTGTTCCCCAACGCAGCTACAAGAAGGAGAAAGAGAAACTAGCAAGCTGTCCGGGATTTTCGCCACTAGAATCACATTGTATCTACCAAAATTACCTAGGTTTTGTGTGGATTTTTGGGTAGGAAATGCAGGGGTTCAATATGATTTTGTTGGTTTGAGAAATGAGTTAATAAGTCCGGAAAATTTCCCTCTTGGCCGCCCCTCTCTAGTCACTTCAGGAGCTTTTAATTGAGGCCTCTCCTTTTGGCAAGTAGGTGATGCACCTAATTGTCACCTACCAACCTGCGCAGTCTCGCAAAAATACGAATATCTCTATACTCCAATATTGTATCAATGAATGGTTTAATCTATTGAAAAATAGACTCGTAGATCTTCAATTTGGTAGGTATATCCTTATGTAATTTCAAGTACATTGGGAGAAATTCTCAGCTACATTTGACCTAATTTTTACCATATTTATGAATGTAACTTGTGATTACCTTTACCAATTATTGTTCCACAACTCGCTTGACTTCAAAACATAACACACGATTATCATAAGACTAAAATACTCATAACATAACCTTCTTATCATTTTGAGCACTCTAGTCTCACCCCAAAAGTACATGTTATAACATTCATAACTTGTCGACTTTCGATGAAACTTATTTTTTTCAATTTGTTTAGCTTCTAAGCCTTCCAACCCTCTTGGTACTTGCAGTTCATGATCTTAAATATTTGTAACCTCCAAGTTAACATGATTAACTTACTTTATGTACTTTCAAAGATGATCTCATTTCTGAGTTTACATTAATTGACTTACGACGTACTCTTACGTACGAAAGTATGGGGTGTAACAATACTTCTCTTCTAATTTTGATTTTTGCATCTTTAGGGTAGACATATATATAGTTAGAACTTAAAACTGGCTCCATCTTACGAAGGATATGTGAGTGTGTTTGGTAACGAGCACCGCACGATTCTGCCTGATAATGTATGGTGTATTTCTTTATTCAACTTATATATACTATCGGTGTAATTTATCATGTGTAATCTTTATAGCAGGTTACCTGTTATAACTTTAGATTAATTATTAGTTAATTTGATTTATTATAATAGTTACGTGTACTTATCTTTTAGGTGATGATATTATTATAAGAAATATTTTATATACTAAACTGATCCTTGATTTTCTTTTTAACTTTTTTCTTTCTCTACAATTGTTCAGACCAGTTGTTATTTGAAGAAGTAATTGTTAGAACACCTAGTAGTTTTTCTGGATATCAATCTGAGTACCATTCTGCATATAGGTCATGCTAACTTTCTTCATATCATTTCTATTTTTATCTGATATCCCCCACGAAGGAAAATGTCATCGACATTGGATCACCTACAGTGGGGGATGTTTGTTTTAATTTAATTTGGAATTTCAGAATTTTTTCGTTAAGAACCTTTTTGGATTTTTTTTTTTCCCGGAACACTTACAAAAGCTTCACAAAAAGAATAGAAAAAAAAAACACTCATTTAAACAGATTTAACGTTTGCAAAATGCATGACAGACTTAAATATTTGCTGAGTACGTAGTCCAAAGTATATGTCAACGTTCAAATCATACAAGAGTTATGGTTTCGCATAAGACATGGTCCTTATTGGACCACATGTAGGAGCAAAAGTTATTAATTATTTGCTGAAATTTTTGCAATTCTTCATTATTCCAGTAGCAAAATCACGAGAAATTTTCCACTCAAAAGGTGACGTTTGAGCTACCTTCAAACTAGTATTTAATTCCCTCACGTGAATATTGCTCATATGAACAGAACCATGAAATACATAAAATACTAAAATTTGTAATAAGCAAAATTAGTAGCCTAAAAAAATATAATATGGAAATTGTATAACTATAAGTTATCTTATTAAAGTTTGGATAAA
Organism: Nicotiana knightiana; assembly: GCA_005239525.1. Classification (NCBI taxonomy): domain Eukaryota; kingdom Viridiplantae; phylum Streptophyta; class Magnoliopsida; order Solanales; family Solanaceae; genus Nicotiana; species Nicotiana knightiana. Next base: position 39,421 of record ML382186.1, read on the forward strand.
AAAATTAAAAATTTAATTATTTTTAAATATAAATATATATTATTCTTATGTTTGAACCAACTAAAAAAAAAAGTGTATAACATAAAATGTGAACGAGGAAATACTAACTAAAGTTGTTCCCTTCTCCCAACCACAACCAATGAGGATTTTTTTTTTTTTTTTGGTTCTCTCTCTAATAAGTTTCGGCAAAAACGTACAAACATAATCATAAATCAAATTACTTAAAAACCCAAAAAGTCGTTTGATTTGTCCTTTTGCAATACAGATATTATGCTCGTCTTTGAGATTGCATTTAGAAAACTTCCAAAAATATATTGTAACAACACGTCTGACGGGTCCAAGTCTATATATAATTCACCATGTAGATAAAATGTCTTTAACCGACCAAAAGATATATGTACAACGTCTTCACTCTAAGCCTAACAAAACAGAACCAAATCATACATAATGAGATTTGGGTCAAAGATAATACCATTAAATCTTATGGATTTAAATTACATGCATACATTGGCAATCAGTATGATTTTACATTAATAATGTTCGCAACATGTTAACTATCTTATTTTTCTTGTCATTAATTTAATATATATATTATGGATAATGCACTGTAATTGAAACCTAAAAGTATAAATGATTTTATATGCGGGAGCATAGAAATTAAACTCGTCATATCCGTAAAGAAAGCCAAAGGACGTTTGACACCTTAAAGTTTAAAAACCTACAAAGATGGTTAGTAAAAAATTGATTGGAACAAAGGCACATGATAGGATTGGATTTTCATGTAAATGTGGTCCAACCTGACCCACTAAAAGTTAAAAGAGGAAGTTAATATTCATGATGAAAGTCAAAAAAGGGTTGGGGTAAATTCAAAGATCAACTTTGATTGGAAGAATATCTTCAGCTCTCTCATGCAACTACGTCACCATATAAATAAAGTGAATAGAGAAAGGAAATTAAAGCCTTAAATCAAACAACATATTCTTTGCAACTCTCTACAAGCAAAGTCCTAACTTTAATTTGTTTTATTCTTATTATCTTTTCCTCTTTTCACTTATATTGTCAAAAAGAAAACTCCAGAAAATTACTTGTAAGATATCTTTATTTTGCGACCCCATAATTACTTGTGATCAGTAATTAATTTTGTCATAACAAGTCCCCGGTGATGGAGGAGCAAATAAACACACACTTCTATGGCTATAGCTATATAAAATTCAACAATAAAGATTATATTTCTCTTCAGAATTTTGCTAAAAGATATGTAATGTGAAAACCAACCACTATAACTATCAAACATCAATAGAAAAAGGATCCCAAAAAAAGCTAATTAAACTAAAAAGTAAAATAAAATTCAGAGATTGCGCTTGTGCTAGCTACCTGCAGAGCTTTATCAATGGCCAGATCTCCTTTCTTCATTCTTAGGCATTTAATTATCTGTTAAGAAAAGGCCCATAACGTTAACAAAGCATCTCGCAGTGTGTTGTCTCTGTGTCGTATTTTCGACAATAGAATCACTAAAATTTGAAAAAATATAAACTCTAAATTCATGATTTGAGTGAAGAACCTTAAAAGTTGAATTCATATCCGTGTGTGAGGATCATCAACTTCAAACTATAGGAACATAGCCTGCATTATGTCTAGGCTGATCTTCCTAGGAGTTGGGGGGAATGAAGCCTGGTCCGAAATCATTCAAATCATCAACTCTTGATACTTTAGTTTGGTGAATGGTTTCGAACCAGACAGCATTCCCCTCAACAAATGTTTTCTTTGTTGTTTTGTGTTGGAATAGGGAAGAAGAATAAGGGATACTTAAATAGTCATAGACAGGCATATATAAAAAGAGAGCTGCTTGATTTTGGTTAGGTAAGGGCCATGCATTATTGTTTTTATAGTCTCTTTATATATACGTGAGGAAGGGGTTTGTCTCTTTGTGACTCAGTTCATTTGCAGTTTGCTCTTTACTTTTATACCACATGTTCCATAATTATGATTTTGACTCATTAAAAATTAAATTTGTGTTTGCTTTTCGATAATCAGTGTTACTAAAGGTAAAAAGAAATGCATATAAAAGCGTTCATCGAGAATTTTGATTCAGATATAACTTGTTGCTCTGATTTTTTTTTTTTTTTTTTTTTTTTTTTTTTTTAAATTTTTGTATATGAAAGTTCTAACTAATCGACATCAGTAGTAATGTAATCACCCATTGCTAATTATATTTAATGTTAGTGCCAAGTGCCAACCATTTCAAGAAGGCTAGGGCTACGCGTTTGCTTCTTGGTGTCTGTAGTGAGATGAAATTCCTAACTTAGGCGCAAGTCAAGTCACACGAGCTTTAACAATACTATTATTACCGGTTTTTTGTTACTGTTAAAACACTATTGATATTCCTTTCCCATTTTAAAGAAAGTTAAGTCTCCCATTATTTCAAGAACAAATTCATCTTCATGTCGTACGAGATAGGTGAAACAGGGATATACAATTGGTAAAAAATAAAGACCTTGCAATAGATGGAGTGTGAAACGTCTGAGTAATTTGGCTATCGTATAAGCAACAAATCCTACGAAAACAATGCTTAGACTTCCATTTAACTTAATTAGTGTCTATGTACTAGCAACTGAAAAGGTGTGCATAACGGATGTCTCTTTATTAGATTCCTACTTAAAAGAGAAGATGAGAAATGGGTGGCAAGCGTAATTAGTGAAGTTCCATCTACGTTTTTGTTTCCAAATAGAATGATACAAAGCTTAAATGAAAAAAGGCAAAAACAGGATGACCAATACCCCGTTTGGTCGAGCTTCTCCAAGCTGAAAAGCACATCTTTTCTTTTAAAAAAATGCTTTTGAGTTTTGAAGAAGCAGAAAAAAATAGTTTCTTCCCGGAAGTACTTTAACACTTAAAGCACTTTTTAAAAATTTGACCAAACACTAAATGATGCTTAGAAGTGCTTTTCAAATTCATGAGTCAAACACAAATTGCTTCTCACAAAAAGTACTTTTAAAAAAAAAACACTTATAAAAATAAACTGATTTTTCCAGCTTGACCAAACAGGATAATAGAAAAGCTTTATTCCGAGACAAGTTAAAAGGAAAATAGGAAGTAGTGGCATAAGAAGATGACAAGTTGAGATTGCAAGAACAGAGGTTTATTTAGGGATGCTAACTGTGTTGAACTAATGGTATCCACTGTTTAGTGCACTTCAATAATTTGAAAGTGACATTATGTTTGGTATAACTATTCTGAGTTATTACTAGTATATCTCTTCCCTGGCCTCCTCATTTATGTATTCAAACAAGGTTAGAGTGAACAGTATATAGTGCCATCCGGAACAATAACACATATATTTATAGATCTACAGGCTAATACTAACAAGCAACTCTTACAGACAGTAATTTCCCAACTTCTTCATCTGCATATGTGATCTTGCACAGGAACTAAGAAGCTCATTCTTAGTCACCCTATGAATAACTCTCTTTCATTCATCATATCATCAATCTGTGCTATCAAACCGAGTCTTTGTCTTTCGGTACAGAACAAGAAACTGTAGCAACAAACGGATTTGCTGACCAAAACAAGTGTCCATATGAAAGCAATGGAATCCAACAGCACCCAAGAGGGTGATACAGACTACCCTAGTACCCTACCCAAACCCCAACAGATAACGGAACACTAATGTTTCACAAATCATATTCCAGATCCATCCATCCCTGGCAATGACATAATTTTCGGGAAATTTACACATTCAAATACTAAAGAAAACAGGTATTCAAGTATTCTATCTTTTCTCAGCATTAATCTCAAAGCTGAGTTTCTGAATTTTAGCACATCTGTGCAAAAAATTCCTAGCTCCAAACCCAACTCCACAAGGGGTGTCAAGCATCGGAAGTCAGAACTCCTAGGAGTTGAAATGCATGCAAAATACTAGTAATAACTTGACAGCAATCAAATATTAAAGATATGTTCATATATCACAGCTGTTAGAAGGCTACCTAAATTCAACTCATAAACCTTATAAAACACATGATGACTATATGAAGAAGATAAACCCATATACTATCTCTTTTATAGGTCGTAAGTCAACTCTTAAGAAATCCAATATAAAAATGAAATGCAAGATTTAAAAGGCATACGCAAATTTTAAGATTCGGACCTTTTTGACTGTGATTTTGTTTGCACATGTATAAGTCTAATTTCTAACTCAAAAGCCACCTTTTATAATATCTAGACAAACTTGAGCATAACTTGCTATTATGCACTGTTTGCATCTTCCCCTTTTGCTTTGCAAACTTTACATTATTACTCCTAGCCATTTGATAGAAACAAAAGTTTTTTCTGCACCACTAAAGCACATCCTAATGGGCCCTGTGCCTCTCACTTTGTATTTCCCTCACTAAGTAGAACCACTGACCTTGCATTCACTCACTAGATATGGGAAAAAACCCCACCAAACTTGATATCTCATTACCAGGCATGCTATGGGGCAACAACTGCAAATGAGTTCTAAGATTGGACAAAAACAAATAATAGTGAACCACTATGGCGAGAAGGAAGCAAAAATACGAAAATGCTACTATTCAAATTGCAATAAAAGATGGATATTCTAAATAAGTTAGAAATTGCAGGTTAGCCAATTATTAAAAGTATATGGAACTTTATAGAAATTGGAGTGTCTTTACACAAGAATGGGAATAACTTACAGAAATTTACACTTTATAAATTAAAGTTACATAGACCACTGCAAAAAATGTTTTGCAGTTTAAATAAGAAGTCAATCGTACACCCTTTAGAGCTGTCAAAAGATGTGAAATATAAGAAAATAATTAAATCAGAAAACTCACCAAAGGCTCAAGAATGTAGGACATTATCTATATTCATTTCTTCTTGCATCTTAGTCATATATGACTCAATTGTCTCCCCTCCACGATTGGACTCATTCAAGTTGTAAGTAGCACAACCTCTTTGGATATTAGTACAGTCTTTACAATTTCTAGAAGCAAAGGTGGTATTTGCATTTCAACCAAGAATATGCTTACTTCCTTGGTCATAAGCTGCAACACCTTTATCCAAGCCAACTGTGTCACCACAACTTTTCCTTCTGCCAAACTTTGGTGATTTTGCACGCGTTGGTGGTGGCTGCAGTACAAAGAAAAAGAAAATAGAATTATAAGGTGGTTAAGTTGATAAACAGCAGGGGATGTGTCAACAAATCAGCAACCCAATGTGAACTTTAACATGCCAGAAGACCACAAGAAAAAGTATTTCAGTCACACGGCAGACTATACTTATGGTTAACCTCAACTAAAGGTTGACGTTTCTGTAAGTTACTGGAAATGAGAATGCATTACTTTTTTCAATTCAGCTTTAGGTGGAGGTCCCTCCTGGTAGAAGCTTGGCATTGGGTTTGCCTTAAACAACAAATTCCTTCTCAGTTGCTTCATAGCTGCTTCTCTCTCTTCCTGAGTTTAGAAGGTAGAACGAAATATATTATTAAATATAAATGATAATGTATTCATTTATTCAGTTTCTGTCGGATGGTGTTCATTGATCTATATTCCACTATTACAGCCAGGATCAGGTGACAGCAACGTAAAGCCGAAACAACATGTACCTTTGTCCTTTCCTCGCATTGAATTTTCTCAGCCTCCAAAGCTTGATGTTTCTCCTCTAACTTTGAGTAAAACTGAAAAAGGGGAAAAACAAAAAGCAAGCAAGAATCAGCCAAGATTTAGAATTCACTTTAAGGGGAACCCGTATTTCCTTTTCTGTTGTTATTTTGTTTTTCATGTCATTTAGAGGGGACAAGTAGAGGGGGGCAATGAGGTAAAAACCCATCAAATAGTAGAACTATATCAGCAGTTTCAACAGTCCTAAGCAGAAGCACAAATCAACAGCTACCTCCTTCCTTCTCGCTGCACGTTCAGAGGACCGAAATGTTGGAGCGGACGCAACAGTGGCCCTGGATTTTCTTGCTGAGACCACAGAACTTCTCATTGTTGAGGAAATCATCAAATGCCAAAGCAGAATCCCAAATAAGGATACAACTCAGAAAAAGCAAAAACTTCATCAAGTTAGATTAAGGAGAAAGATCATACCAAGAGGCAATCGATGAGTCTTCCTCATCAGAATGCTTGTTATCATATTGTAGTGGCTTCTTAAGTGCAACTGATAAGGAAACCTGAAAAAGAATATCATAGCCACAGATTCAGAGATAAACATGCTGTTTGATCTATAGACCTTAACTCCAGTAGTTATGCACTAACTGCTCATCTAAAATTAACTTTTCCCATTAACCAAGAGCGAAAGCAAAATAAAACATGAGGATTTTGTCATTTTGCAGTATCGGGTGCTATGGATTCATCCTCTCCTTTTAATGACATAATCCAGTAGACAGAGGTGAAAAAGCACATGAAGCATAGGGGGCAAACCTGGTTTTGTACAGATCTTTGGACTTGCAAATTATTTCCTTCAGATGACTTCTGTGCAGCACTAACGATGCCTGCATCATTCCCAACAAGACGAGTTCCATGAGAAGCACGCCTCTCAGTTGCCAGAGCAAATGGTTGGGGAACCGTGCATTTTGTTTTACAGCTTCCAGCTACAGATTTGGTTATTGATTTCACTGAAGCTCTTGGTCTCTTGTTATCATCTTTTACCTTTGAGGCGTCAGATGTTTTCTGTTTTGAAGGCAATTCAATCTCACAGTTTGAGCTTGGTCTATCTTGTTCCTGTCTGCGCTCAGCTTCACAGACTTCAGAGATCTCGATTGACATTTCAGCTGTGCATTCCTTCATTTCATACTCCTTTGTCTCAATGTTCTCTTTCAGCATAACAATTCTCTGCTCCGCAGTAACATGCTCAGATGACTGTAACACATTTTGATTACTGTCTCTCATGTAACTTGAATTTGGAGAAACACCATCTGAGTAACTTATGCTACAGTCTTGCTGCTTTTCCATACAGATGTCTGTAGTTTCTGACCCCGTCAACCTCTGAAATAATGTAAAATAAGAAACATTACTTATAGCTAAGGGCTTCATCAAGCTAGAATATCTTTTGGATTCATCATCAAAACTGGTAAAGTAATTTGATTAATTTGTTGTCCTAGAAAAATTACTTGCTCCTGTATGTGTTAACAACTTTGCACTAACTACATAAATTTCTTGATCCAAACAGGTTTGGATGGTTCCATTGAGTTAGTGAAACGGAAACATTTTGATATTACGTTCTACTATCAAGAGGATTCCTGCTTTCAATATAGGATCTCTCAATAATAATCAAATAGTTCTTCATCAAGCATAACAACCGAATACTTCCTCTTTTTCGCACAGTTAATGATATATAGATGCCAATTTTCTGTTTAATGTTTAAACAATCCTTAAATACTGAATAAGCAAGTACATAGGCACTCGAAACTGTCATTTATAAGCAATCATAGGCAAAATCAGGCAACACCAACTGTGAACATTGCATTTAGAGGCACATTCATCCTTGTTTTGACCCACTAAATTGTGCACAAAATGAACTTAAAGATACCCATCTTCAGAAGCATGTTAGCAATAGGACAGATTAACTCTTAGGTACTAGGAATCAGCATACTGACTTGCCATGTTCATTTTGTGAAAATGTACATTGTCAGACAAGGCAGAAAGATCTTATTGTTCCAAGAAAAAATAGCCTTTATAATTTCTGTGATAAATAATTAGTGAAGTCCTTTCATATCCATCAAAAACCTTGATTGTTACACAAAGAGATCTAATGGAAGTAAACCAAATTTCCCTAAGATCCAGGTTATATTGAGACGTTTGAAACATTTGCTTTGATCAGTATAACACGGACTCTCTATCCAGCTGCAGTTTCTGAGTCACTTTCTCCAGCATCTGGCAATTGCTATTGTGCGTTTGAGATTAAATAAATTCAAGCACACATTTCTAACAAATTAAAGTGGTAAGCGAGAAGCCTTGTAATACTAAAATCAAATTTGTACGGTGTAGTTTAGGATCAAAGGATGGGTGTCCTAATACTAAGTGGAAAAAAAGAAAGAGCCAGAATCATTTTGCTTCCCAGTAATCAAACAAGGAGAACACAGAAAATATGCGTGGAGTTATACATAATACCTACAGGACAATCATATATGAATCAAGATTTTTTTTTTGTGTGTGTGTTGAGAAGGGG
>ML382186.1:48522-70765 GCA_005239525.1 Nicotiana knightiana
GGGGGGTGGGGGGGGGTTGCATAAATTGTGCCAATCCCAGAACAATCTTTCTGGAAACCTCATAATGCATTACATATCAGAAAAATGAAAAGGTAAAGCAGGGATACAACTATAGTCTATGTTTTAGTTTTACTTTTGAATATCATCCCTACGAAACAAAAATATAAAGATTGGACAATTTGATGAAAACTGAGCTAAATATCAAGATTTTCGAAGATCCCATTGTTTCACATTTTTTTCCAGAAAATCAGAATCAGATATCTAAATATCAATATTTTAGAAATCCCATTGTTTCACATATTTTTACTTCTAAATAAACGTCTAAAATCTGACTCCATGTTCCAATCAACCAAAATATCAGTAATCGGCAATGAAACTTGAAACGCGTTTAATGATGCGGCATTCATCTCTTTGTCTAAATTATCACACCCACCAAATTACAGCTCAAACCCTTAAATCCAGACAAAAAGAGATTGAAGAAATTAAAGAATTGGTCTTTCAAAAACCACATTGTTACATTTCCAGGAAATGAATAATATAGCAAATTGTCAAAAGACCTTTCTCCTATCTGGATCTACCCCATAATTTACATAACAATATAGCATTATAACCAAAATTAGAACGGATCGACAGTCTCACAAGAAACAAAAAACATGTACCAAAAATAACACAATCACCTATATGTAAAGATTTTGAGAACCAACTTTGGCTTCTTCTTCTTCTTCTTCTTCTTCTTCTTCTATATGTCGGTCTGTGTTACTGTATTTATATGTGCCTACTCTTACCCAGAATGCAGTTATTTTTGTTATATATATATAGTAAAAGAAGACAAAGGAAAATATACTTTTATAAAGACAAGACACTGTATGCTATGTATTGCAGGAACAAGAAGGTAAAAGAAAGAACAAAAATAAAAGCTCTTTATATACTATGTTATTTTTCTTATTTTCTTTTATGTGTTCGGGCAAAAAAAAAAAAGGGAATCAACGAGTAATATTCTTATCGGATAAACTACCAAAGAAATAATTGATGTACGACCATAATTCTTATAATTAAAAGAGCCTATACCAAGGATATATCAAACAAAATTCAGAAGAAGATATGCAAGGGACAATAAACGTTAAATATTCATTAGAAATAACTCCACAACTTTTGTCATGCATAAAATTTTGTTTTTGTTTATGAATTGCATTCTAAAGGACAAACAAGCGGTAAATAATTATTATCTACAATCGATATTGATTTGAAACAAAAAAATAAAAAAATCTAGTACGAAGTACTTATAGAATATTAACGAATTTTTTAACTTGGTTTATTATTTATGTCCTTAAATCTCAATCACCGTGATAGTCAAATATTGAACTTGTGATACTGAAGTTATCTTACTCATAAATGTAATTTGTTAGATTTTTTTTTAATTAAAAAATATTAGCATGATATTCGTGTTACAGCTTCGGATAGCCTTGGGAAACTGCTTCATACCATAAATCTCCAATCCAATTTGTGGGAAAAGTCATGATTGTTGAAGCCCTTGCTATAAGAATGACTCTTGAACGTGCAATTACAAATAGTTGGAATAAGGTGAAGATTTCATCTGATACAAAGAATGTTATTGATATGATTCAGAAAAAAAATTAGTGACCCAGGGGAGATAGAAGCGTCTTATGAAGATATTTGAAAACTATCAACTTTGCTTGATCGTCTCGACTTTCTTTATATTCCTAAAAGTTTAAACAAACTAGCACATAACTTAGATAAGTTTCTACTGTTCTATTAAGCAAAGTATCTTCGTAAAACTATCTCCCAAGTCGGATTGTACAAGATCCTATGGGCACCTTTGCTCAAATTGTTTATAAGTTGTATTACTATAATCTCTACCTTTGGTGGGGGAAAAAAAAATTAGCAGGATCCTTAGTTTAGATAAGAGTTAAAATGCCTAAAGCTTGACGCTTTAACCATAAACAGTTACACAGTCAAAACCTGATTAGAGACAAAGCGTTGTGGACGAATCATTGCTTTGTTCCCATCTTTGATTACTATTTGCTAACCCTTCTGATAAAGCCCCACAAACTCTTTCTAATTTTAATTAACACCACTCGTTTCGTTTAAATTTGTTTTTCATTTAGTTTTAAATTTAAAAATGTTGCATACCTAGCCAAAATAACCACTGGACAATAATTTGTCTACAAGGAAATGCTTGTGAATGAAGTATTTTTTCAATTATAGGACCAGCTAAGAAAACAGCGCAGTGTATTGACTAGTTTTCAAATTAGGACCATATTACTATAAACAAATGCTGTGAATAAATAAACACATCATTATTATATATATGAGCGAGGTATCAATGAACCTCTAATCTTGCCATAAGTCCTGCTAGCTGCGCCCCCCCACCCCCTCCCCCGAAAATTCCAAATTTCTAAAAAATATATGTCTATGTTACAAGGAAAAAAAGTTTATTTGTCAATTCAGATAGGACGTGAATGATGTATTATTACCAATCACTAAGCTAGTGAGATATAATATGTAGCAATCAGAGATAGGCAAGGTTTAAAAGCAAAAGAATGACAGAAACACATAATTACTTTTAATTTAGTGAAGATCTCTTATTCCAGCTCACTAATGACAGCCGTAAAATGAAAATTTATTTCCCTAAAGGCTTTCGAGTTTTTAATACAATATAGATATATAAATTATGCATTTTAACGGAAAAAATATACGAAAGCAAATGGTAGAAAAATGAAAGGAGGAGTAGTGCTCGAGAGCTTTGAACGAGCATGATGGACTTAGGCTTTCGAAATCAACGTTTTTTCATAAAATTTTCAATTTTCACTTGAAGATGTATTTTTTGGAAATTTTTTAAAATTTGAAAAACTCCAAAAGGTTATTTTTCAAAACTTTCACTCAAATCACTCAAAAAACTTCAAAAACAACCCAAAATTATATTCATGTCCAAATACAACTCTAAATTTCAAATACCATTTTCACTTGAAAAAGTTTTCACCATGTTTTGAAATTTTACAATTCCTATGTCAAAACGCCCACTTAGTTTTTCCTTTAGAAAATAGGTTTAGACTTAAGCCTATAGTCATATCGATAATTAGAACTGATTTTCTAACTTTTTTTATATAAACATTTGAGAACTATCAAACTGAACCTTAAAAAAAAATTCTGTATGTACAAAATATAACACTACTAGAAATCCGGTAAAAAACGACCAAAAATTTGCGACCAAAGTTGGTTGGTCAAAAAAAGCAACTAATTTTGGTCGCTAATTTGGAGAAAATTATTAAATAATTATTTTAAATAATTTACCAACCAAAGTTGGTCGCTTTTTGGTCGATAACGTGGTCAACATGTTGACCGGACTGGTTAGACTTGCTTAGTCAAAGAAATATTGAAATTAGCGACCAACTTTGGTCGCTAAGGTGAGACCCAGTTATAACGTTTTAATAATTATATTATTATTTAAAACTTTTTATAAAATATAAATAAATATATTTAAAATTAGCAACCAAAGTTGGTCGGTTATGAAAGGGAAGCAAGTAGCGACCAACTTTGGTCGCTAATTTGGGACCCAGTTATAACGTTTAAAAATTATATTATTATTTAAAATATTTTATAAAATATAAATAAATCTGATTTAAATTTAGCGACCAACTTTGGTCGCTAATTTTAATTTCTGGATAATTAGCGGCCAAAATTGGTCTCTTTTCAGGTCAACATTGGTCAAAATTAAAAATTTCTTTTATATTTACTATCTAAATAATATAAATGTAATCCGTTAACACTTTTGTAATACAAGAGATGAATACACTAAAATATNCAATAGATAGATAGATAGATAGATATAGGTCGAGACGTTTTGTTTTTAATATTCTATGATGCATCTGAGTCCTCGGGTTCTTTTAGGGATTGATAGACTTGTCAAGATCCTAATTAGTATATATAATTTTTCATCAAATATATCTGTGTGTAAATTGATTTATTGACTTATAACCTACTCAGATGCATCGTTGAATATTAAAAATAAAATATCTCGACTTATATCAATTAATCTGTTATAATTTATTTATCGACTTATAACCTAGTGATGAATGAATGTAATTCATTAACTCTGTTATAATACAAATAATGAATACAGTAGCATAAACTATAACATGCTATATATGTAGCTAAAGTAGCACGAAGTGTGTATGTTATATATATACATACACTAACATATACTATAACAAGTCCACCAAACTGTAGAGGTACCAGGTCCTCTACTAGTTCCCACAGAGAAGTATACTAAGAAAGTAAGTAAAAGGACAAGGGATTTTTACGTGGAAAAATCTCACTCAAGAGGACAAAAACCACGACCTACACTTGTAGGATTTCAACTTCACTAACTTGTAATCTAAACTATTACAAAGTGACTTGTAATGTACTTCTTACAAAGACTTCAACACACTAACTTGTAATCACTATTACAAGTCACTTTGTCACGCTCTAGTTACAAAGACTTTTCACTTGTGACAACACGAGTCACAGATAAGAAGTTTAAGGTTAAGAGATTCCTAACAGGTTGCTTCTACAAAAGCGAGTAGGATATAATGAAAACAAAATGCAAGATTACAACTCAACTAAGGACACTAACGACACAAGGTGGAACTGGTCCGTCTTAGTGGAGTNCGTTCTTAGTAATTGCTCAGGTGAATGTTCTTGTTTGTCTTCAAACAATATATTAAAGGCCTTGGCACATTCCAAGGAGGATGTCCCATATCTTGAGAGTACACTTCACAACCAATGAAAAGTGACTGCTGCACTGTAGCGTGTACAGTTGCAGGCAGTCACTTTTCTGCCACAGCTTTTTGCCGCTATAGAGTTGACCTGTACTATCGTCTGGGCGTCTATCAAGGGATCAGGTCCTTCAATTGGTTCGTATACGTTTAATCAGTGCATTGTCCAGAATTCCTTGAGTTAAAGCTAACTGGTTGTGCTGTCTACATATTAGGTCCTTTATCTGGTTCTTCATATAAAAGTTTGTTAGATCATCAAAACAGAATACATCCCATCAATTTCCCCCTTTTTGATGATGACAAACTTTTATAATTGGGGAGCAGTTATATATGCTAACATCAGCAGATTCATAACAGATGAGCGACCAGGTTCTCAAAGAGTTCCCCCTGTCTATGTGCTTCCCCCTTAATCCCTGCCATCATTTTCCAAAATGTGCCCAATTATCCCCTAAACTTCCCCCTTTTGGCATCATAAAAAGGCATAAACAGGCAGAAAGCATAAAGAAGTCCAATAAAGTTAACTCATGCCTCTTATGTGCACACAACATGATAGAAAACACAATAAGAAGGCAGAAAAGCATTGATGAGAACATAAAAAGAGTGATTTCATTCATTAAAAGCTTGAAAACATAGAGAAGTCTTTGCTTGGAAGAGCAAAGGACTTCTTTTGGATTTTGCAACAGGAGCAGCCAAGTGTTATCTAATCCCAATCACAAAAAAAACAAAAAGCAAAAACACTGGTAACCACATCAAAGCAGAGATAGATTATGGAAGACAAGGCCTATGGGGAACTAGAGGAGGAAGTCTTGGAGGAGGAATCAGTGAGAGTCCGGAGAATCAGGTCCATGCGAGCATTGGCAGAAGACTGTTCCTCGAGTAGTTTCTCCTTTAGGTTCGCAACCTGTTGCCGCAGCTCACAGTTCTCCTTGGTTAAGCGGGCAATTTCTTCATTTGAGGAGATACCAGAACCAGGTCCCTCACCAGCTTGGCTTGACTGAACCTCCAGAATGACAATCTGAGCCTTCAACCGCTTAATCACATCATTGGCAACATTCAGAGCATTGATTAGCTGCGATATAGTAGAACTAGTGCCCCTAGCCTTCTCAAAACACTCACATTCTTCAAGGGTTGTTTTAGAAAAGCTTTGCTTGCGGGTCCCTACTGGGGATTCTTGACTAGTACCTTAAAATGTTTAAAGACCCGGGTAAGTAGAAAACCATAGGGGAGCCCGTGATTCCCATCCTTGACCGTGACAACCTTATCCATATGAGTAATCATAAGCCCAAGTAGGTTGACTGGCTTGAACTGGTCAAGAGCTTCCATTAAAATCATATCATCACGGGAAGCAACGGAACGCCTCTCAGCACGGGGAAGAAGGAGCTTATTTACCAGCTCAAAAAGAAGCTGATAAAGAGGGAGCATGGCCTTCTTGTGAACCCGTCCCCCCTGTTGAATTGTCCCCGGTTTAACTGTAGCTCACCTAAAGTCTCCCTCACAAGAATACTTATCTGGATCCACAAAAGACAATGTTGATGGAACATTCAGGATTGTCCCCCGAGCAGCATCATCAAAGACAATATCGACACCCTCCACCAACACACAGACATGGCCCTCAGTGGAGTAAAAAGAGTTGCATAGAAATCCTGCACAGCTTCCTCATACACCTTGGGCCCACTCACATTAAACAGATGTTCCCAATTCTGAAATTTAACCATAGCCATGAGTTGACTCATCCCAGCCATTTCAAGAATCTCAGGGTCAAACGTGCGACCCCACAACACTCTTTGACTGCGAACATTCTCCTGCCACTTTCCACTGTTGCTTGATACGGTCTTCATAGAACCAGTTCCTCCCACAGTTTCTATCTCCCTTTTTCATTTACCCGTCACTTTTACAGACTTCCCTTTGACACTAGCTGTAGACACTGTTTTCTTTTCACTTGCTTCTCCAACCTCCTTCTTCTTAGACTTCTCATCACTTTTTGGGGGTGACAGAGTCCTTTTCTTCTCTCCTCTACCAGACACAGACCTCTTCCTCCCTACTAAGGAACTAGGTTCCTCGGCAGTTTCTTTCTCTACTTCAACAACCGGAATAGCTTTATCCACTACCACCTGACATTCCTTCACCAACCTCCTCATCTTCTGCTTACTACTCTTCTTACTTTTCTCAAGATCCAAATCAATAGCCTCTTTCTTCTGCAACCTGGTGAATGGATGCTTCACAGAGATTTCTGGAGTACTCGCACTCTGACGGAATTTAAAACGAGCACTCAGAACCATGTCGTCCTCATCATCTTCATTCATGGGCTCAGTAAGTGGAGGGATGGACTCAAGAGGAGGAGTATAGAAGATTTGGTCTTGGGGGGTCTTGAAAACAGGAGAACCAGGTTCCTCACTGGGTTTGTCAGGCACAGACTCATGTCGAGGAGACTCAAATAGGACCATTGTCCCCTCATCCTCTAAAAAGGATGATGCTGCTCCTTGAGTTTCAAGAAGAGAAGAAGCGCCTTCAGAGGGGGGATTCTCATAGGCAATAGCCATTATGTTTTCGGCCGCCTCTTTTTCTGGAGACTCCATGGGAGTCGTGGAATTGAGAAAAGAGGAGTTGATGTACAGGTCAGGGTCGTCCTCTGAATCTTTAGAAACTTGAGAAGCTTCATGGTTAAAGGTTTTGTTGGTGGTACAGATGAGAAATGGGGTACAATGGTTGTTTCAGTGTATAGGGTTTTCTGTGGTGATTCAGCTGAAGGGGGAGAAGTAAGAGGTGCTTCTGGGACTGGAGGTCCCTTGGGTGTTTCAGAAATAGGTGAGAGTCAAGAGGAAGTAGGAGTGGAGATAACGACCTCTGGAGGAGAGGATGCCTGATCCTCCATTGAGACAATGTTGAGATCAGTGGTGAGAGAGGGAGAAGGTTCGTTTGATGAGGCCATTGTTAACAGCTAGAGAAAAGCTTCAGAGAGAGAAGGTGTTTTTTCGAATAAAGAAGAGAGTGAGAGAAGGTGTGTGAGGATAGGTTAGAGATGAAGGGGCTTTATAGGAGAATGGAGTAATGAGGGGGAAGAGAAACAGTTTCAACTGGCGGTAGGCATTTTTTGGGAAAAGGGAACGTGCAGAGGGAGTTGAAAGGATGTAGTGATAGACTTGATAGACGTGTTTTCTGAAAAGGTAGACGATGTGGCAGCAGTAATTAATGCAGTTGCTTTTTGAAAATGAGAGAGAACACACATAACTACTAACCTGGGGTACCGGGACCAGGTCCCGTACCTGTTTTTCTTGTAAAAAGATTGCTCAGTCTCTTTTTGTTCTAAAATGCCACTCCTTTAAATTTTGTAATCATCATGCGTGTCTAGCTGCAACGGTATTGATGTAAGTTAGACTTCGTCAGAAAACACTTTAGCTATCTGTACCTGAGTATGATATTCATAGCCAAGAAGGGGAACCGGGTTCCTAATTAGGTCTCAGCAACCCCAGTGCCATTCTATTTTTCTCAAAATATTCCCTGCCCAGTGCCTTGGTAAAAATATCTGCAGTCTGATCTTCAGTGCAGTAGAACCTCATGCAGATGTGCCCCTTTTCAACGTTGTCTCTGAGGAAGTGATATCTCACGTCAATGTGCTTAGTTCTCTTGTGTTGAACCGGGTTCTTTGCCATGTTGAGCGCACTGGTGTTATCACATAGAAGTGGTATGCTGTCAATATATACTCCAAAATCCTCCAGTTTTTGTTTGATCCACAGCAGCTGAGCACAGCAGGATGCATCTGCAACATATTCTGCTTCAGTTGTGGACAAGGCCACTGAGTTCTGCTTCCTTGTACTGCAAGAGATTAGGCAAGATCCAAGGAAATGAGCCATCCCTGAAGTACTCTTCCTGTCCACCAGATAACCTGCACAATCATCGTCAGCATAACTAACAAGATTGAAATTGTCACCTGAGGGATAGTATAGGACCAGGTACTGTGTGCCCTTCCTTGAGATAGCGTAGAATTCTTTTAGCAGCCGTTAGATGAGACTCCTTGGGATTGGATTGAAACCTTGCACATAATCCTACACTAAACACAATGTCTGGCCTGCTTGCAGTGATATAGAGTAGAGAGCCAATGATTCCCCTGTACATTGTTTGATTTACAGGAGAGCCATATTCATCCATGTCAAGTTTGGTAGCCACTGCAATGGGTGTATCAATCACCTTTGAATCTTCCATGTCAAACCTCTTGAGCACCTCCTTGATGTATTTCTGTTGACTGATGCATGTTCCTTTTGTGGATTGTTTCACTTGAAGACCCAGGAAGAAGTTCAGCTCCCCCATCATGCTCATCTCAAAATCACTACCCATAAGCATTGCAAATTCCTTACACGGTGAGTATGTTGTAGCCCCAAAAATAATGTCATCCACATACACCTGGACGATAAGAAGGTTCCTTCCCTGTTTCTTCAGAAATAGGGTGTTGTTAATCTTTCCTAGAGTGAATCCATTATCCAGTAGAAACTTGGATAGCCTTTCATACCAAGCTCTTGGGGCGTGCTTCAAACCATATAGGGCTTTGTCCAATTTGAAAACATACTCTGGGTGAGCATGACTTTCAAACCCAGGGGGTTGCTTGACATATACTTCTTCCTTGAGATATCCATTCAGGAATGCACTTTTCACATCTATTTGGAATAAAGTGAATTCGATATGAGATGCAAAGGCAATGAGAATCTGAATGGCTTCCATACGAGCAACAGGAGCAAAAGTTTCATCATAATCAATTCCTTCCTCTTGATTATAACCCTGAACTACAAGTCTTGCTTTATTTCTGGTAGTCTTCCCATTTTCATCCAGCTTGTTCCTGATCACCCACCTGGTTCCTATGATGGTTCTGCCTGAGGGTCGAGGTACCAGATGCCATACTTTGTTTCTTTCAAACTGATGAAGTTCCTCCTGCATAGCAATGATCCAATCTGCATCCTTCAGAGCCTCCTTGATATATTTGGGTTCTAATTAGGATAAAAAGGCTGAGAAGGCTAGGGAGTTTCTGGTTTTGGATCTGGTTTGAACTCCAGAATCAAGGGGAGTGATTATGTTATCAAGAGGATGAGAACTTTTATGTTTCCAATTTGGGACCTGAATTTGATTAGTGGAAGAACTTGGTAAATTAGAGGGGTTTCCCTGTGCTGCTTGTTCTGCCACCTGGGGAGTACCTTCCACAGCATCTCCAACTCTTTATTCAGATTTTGTGGGAGAGATTGGGGTACTTGGTTCCTCCTGTGAACTGGAGGAAGAGATTGCATGTCACGACCCAAAATCCATAAGGTCGTGATGGCGCCGGACATCACTGTCAGGCAAGCCAATTATTAAATAGTTAAGTTAAATTTCCCTGTTTTAGCATTTATGAAACTCATTACCTTTCACTTTATTACATAATAACTAAATAAAATCCGTTAAGTAAATTAAATATTCCATTTTAGAAAATATATCCCAAAACATCCCAGAACCCGGTGTCACAGGTACATGAGCAAATTCTAAGAATTTCACAAATACTACAAGCTTGTCCGAAATACAAATTGGACAAGGAATTTAAACTGGAAATAAATACAATATGAGGGAGACTCTGTCAGTTGCGGATCGCCTCTGGATGATGCAGCTCACCTAAGTCTCCAACCAGCCACGTCGCTATGAAAGTACCTGTGCAATAAAAATGCATAGCAAGTGTAGCATGAGTACGAAAATAACGTGTACTCAATAAGTCGCCCGCCTAACCTTAGAGAGGTAGTGACGAGAGGTCGAATTAGATACTCACTAAGGTCCAACAAATTAATTTAGCACAATATGATATCAGTAATAGGCATACGAGGATAATAAAACAATAAGCATTACGGATAACTGTAATTCAAATAAATACTGAAAGTAAACAAACAGTTACTGCTTCCTCATTTTCCCCCAAATTTTTTAAATAAATAATTACTTCTTTATTTTCCCCCAAATATCTTGTCACTTCAAAATTCATGAAAAACATTCAACAATTTAGCATGCGCATACGGGATAAGGACAACCGGCCTGAGCCATAAATGTATGTGCACTCCCGAGGGTCGAACGACCCGAACCATCACCTTTGCCATAAAATAATAATATCTATGCACTGCCGAGGGTCGAACGACCCAAATCATAAGTGCATCTTTCAATCCGCCGTGGCGTTCGGCCCACTCCTATGAGAGTGGGGGAAATAACACTTCGCTCACGGAATGTAAATTGCGAATCGGTCACAAGCAGTCATGCACAATCAACTGTCCACCCCGACTACGTCGAGAAAACAAATACTCAAGTAAATGACAGATTTCTCTTTTAAAAATCACAAAATAGTATTTAAATCCTTTCTCGAAATTCATTTTCCAAGTTTTATAATATTTAATAGTATAACCTTATCCGGAATACAAGCGCCCACAGAGGAAATCAATTCTCTTTCTAGATGATAAGAAAATGAACTCTAGTCTTCTTTAGATATTCAATTACTATTTCGATTATATTAGCAGTCTGATATTATAGGCAAGATCACAGGTACAACAGGTAAGGCATGCTAGTGGGTCCTAAATTACCCGAACATGGCATAATAGTAGCTACGCACAGACTCCCGTCACCTCATGCGTACGTAGCACATACTTAATTAGTTCACCTAGGGGGACAATTCCCCCTCACAAAGTTAGAAAGGAGACTTACCTCGCTCCGAAGTTCCATAACCGGCTTCTAAGCCCTTCCGGTGACTCCAACGGACGCACAACGCCCCAAAACTATCCAAATAACGGCAAACCAATGAAAATATACTCTAATATTTGAAAATATTCCAAATTATATAATTTCCCAACCCCGCTCAGTGAAATGACCAAAATTCCCTCGGGCCCACGTGCCTGGAACTTGAAATTTCTCGAAGATATATTCTACCCATAGCCTTACTAACTCAAATATACAATTTACTCTAAATTCCATGCTCACATTCGTGGTAGAAATCCAAAATGTCTTTCCTCAAAAATCCCAATTCTCCTTCTAATTTCCATGTCTAATCCATGCATATAATCTTGTATTTAACTTAAAAACGGGAGGAATTTAATTACCTTGTAATGCATGATGAAAATCCCCCTTCACGCGATCGCATAATCCAATCTCAAGAGCCCTCAAAATTTCCTCTGTGCGATCGCATACAAGAACCTGCGATCGCATAGGCCAACCCAGCAGCCTTCACAAATTACCTCTATGCGATCACAAACAACTCTTCGCGATCGCATAAGCAAATTCCCAGGGCCTCCAAATCTTCCTCTATGCGATCGCATACACTGCCACGCGATTGCATAGGCCAAATCCCATAAGCCTCCAATCCTTCTATGAGATCACATACCCACTCACACGATCGCATAGAGTAAAAACCTGCTGCACTCACATCAGAAAACCAGCAATCCTCATAAGGCAAGAATCGCCCGTTGAGCATCTGAAACATGCCCGAGGCCCCCGGGACCTTAACCAAAACTACCAACCAGTACCAATACCTCATTCGAACTTAGTCGAGCCTTGAAATCACATCAAACAACATTGAAATCATGAATCGCAGCCCGATTCAAGCTTAATGAACTTAGAACTTCAAACTTCTATATTCGATGCCGAAACCTATCAAATCACTTCCGATTGACCTCAAATTTTGCACACAAGTCACATTCAACATAACGGACTTGATCCAACTTTCGGAATCGCATTCCGATCCCGATATCAAAATTTCCACTTCCGGTCGGATTTCTCAAAAACCTTCAAATTTCTATCTTTAGCCAAATAACTTCAAAATGACGTATGGACATCCGAATTCACTTCCGATCGCGCTCCCAACTCCAGAATCACCATACGGAGCTATTCCCAGGCTCGAAATCCCAAACGGACATCAATATCACTGAAATGCGCTTCAAGCCAAACTTAGGAAATTTCTTCAAAAATGCTGACTTCCACAATATACACCGAAACACTCCCGGGTTATCCAAAGCCCGATCCGGACATACGCCCAAGTCAAAAATCATCATACGAACCTGCAGGAACCTTTAAATCCCGATTCGGATTTACTCAAAGTTTGATTCAATTTGGTTTTGGGGTCGAATTCTTAGTTTGGTGGTTGTTTTTCATGTTCCTAAAATTCGAGCAAGTCCGTATCATGAATACAGACCTGCCAGTGCCTTTGGACGGGGTCCCGAGGGGCTCGGGTGAGTTTCAGACCCCTCGGAGTTAAATTCAAAACACCAGATTTTCACTGACTGGTTTCCTTCAGTGCGATCGCAGGTGCATTAATGCGATCGCATAGAAGGAGTTGGCAGGGTGTGGGAAAATTCCCTGTGCGATCGCATGGGCCTGTCTGCGTTCACACATGGGTGATTTGTGGCGTGGCCCAGTTTGGTTCTCTGCGTTCGCATGTCTCCTTGTGTGATCGCACAGTAGACTTTCAGGGAGGTCCTGCCGTTGGCTTCTGCGATTGCACTACCCCAGCTGCGATCGCACACAAGGGGCAGCTGGGTAGTGTTAGTTTTAAACGGGACTTAGTCCCATTTTAGCCATTTTTTCTTCACTTGTGGCGATTTTGGGAGCTTTCAAAGAGGAGATTTCACCTTGAAACTGAGAGGTAAGTGATTCCTACTATAATTTAAGTTGAATACTTGGATTTTTAGGTAGATTAACACACTAATTAGTGGAAAATCATGGGTTAGAGTGAAGAACCTAGGTTTTATGGAAAATGGGAGAATTTCCAAGAAATTTTCCATGGAATCATACAAAAACTATATATTAATGATCCTTAGGTTATGGGTAAGTGTTTCCTTCGAAAATTTCCGGAATCCGAGCACAAGGGTCCGGGGGTGTATTTTGAGATACTGCAAAGTAGGCTAAATTGGTTAATTAAATAGGGAAATTCCATACTTTTGAGCATATATTGATGTATTTATGTAACATTTGGCTAGTTTCGAGTCCTTGGGTGACGAGTTGGGATTTTCGGGCGCATTATTGACCTGGGGAGTAGGTTCGACGCGAGGTGAGTCTCCATTCTAACCTCGTAAGAGGGAATTGTCCCTGTAGGTGATTTAAATGCTATGTGTTATGTTTGTGGGGGCTACGTACGTACGAAGTGACGAGAGTCCGTACGTAGCGGCTATTATTATTATGTCCGGGTAGTTAGGTCCACATCATGCCTTGTGTTCTTCCTCGTAATGAATTATATGTTATGCATTCATGTGTTATGTAGCATTTGTTCCCTGGGATTTATGGAATTTGATAATTTGAAGGAGTTGATTATGGAAAGTAATTTTAAAAAGAATATTGTGTGTGCATGTGACCGCTTCGCAATTTACATTCCGCGAGTGGAGTGTGATTTCCCCCACTCTCATGGGAGTGGGCCGTACGCCACGGCGGATTGAAAGATGCACTTATGGTTCGGGCCGTTCGACCCTCGGCAGTGCATAGATATGACTATTTTATGGCAAGGATGCACTTATGGTTCGGGCCGTTCGACCCTCGTCAGTGCACATACATGATTATTTTTATGGCTCAGGCCGGTTGTCCTTATCCTGTATGCGCATGATAAATTGTTACTGAATTCATAGATATTTATTTGATAGATATTTTGGGGGAAGATGAAGTAGCAATTGTTTATTTACTTCAAGTATTTACTTGGATTTCAGTGCCTTATATATTTGTTACTTTACTACCTTTACATGCCTACCGTTTTCATCATATTCTGTTAAATTATACTGTTGGACCTTAGTGAGTGTCAAGTCGACCTCTCGTCACTACTTCTTTGAGATTAGACGGGATTTCACTAGGTACATATTTATTTATGTACTCATGCTACGCTTCTGTACTTAATTATACAGGTTCTAAGGCTGGTGCACCTGGTTACCAGATATGGCCACTATGAATTCCTGGTGATGTCCTTTGGCTTGAATAATGCCCCAACAGCATTCATGGACTTGATGAAT
The DNA here is from genome assembly GCA_005239525.1 of Nicotiana knightiana. Taxonomy (NCBI): domain Eukaryota; kingdom Viridiplantae; phylum Streptophyta; class Magnoliopsida; order Solanales; family Solanaceae; genus Nicotiana; species Nicotiana knightiana. The sequence continues at coordinate 63,272 of ML382186.1, forward strand.
AGGGTGTTCATGCCGTATATTGATTCCTTTGTCATTGTCTTTATTGATGACATCTTGATTTACTCACGTAGCCTGGGGGCACGAGCAACATTTGAGAGTTGTGCTCCAGACTTTGGGGGAACAAAAGTTATATGCTAAGTTCTCCAAGTGTGAGTTCTGGTTGGATTCCGTAGCATTCTTGGGGCATGTGGTATCCGGAGAGGGTATCAAGGTTGATCCTCATAAGATCGAGGCAGTTTAGAGTTGGCCGCGTCCTATTTCAGCTACAGAGATCAGGAGCTTTTTGGGCCTAGCATGCTATTATCGCCGAGTTGTGGAGGGGTTTTCTGCAATTTTAGATCCATTGACTAGATTGAATCAAAAGAATGCCCTGTTCCGGTGGTCTGACGAGTGTGAGGCGAGCTTTCAGAGGCTCAAGGCGGCATTGACTTCAACACCGGTTTTGGTATTGACTTCCGGTTCTGGGATGTATACAGTATATTATGACGCTTCACGCAATTGGCTTGGGGTGTGTGTTGATGCAAGAAGGGAGAGTTATTGCTTATGCTTCGCGCCAGCTGAAGGTTCATGAGAAGAATTACCCTGTGCACGATTTGGAGTTTGCAGCGATTGTTCATGCTCTTAATATTTGGAGGCACTAATTGTATGGGGTGTCCTGTGAGGTTTATACAGACCACCGCAGCTTGCAGCAGTTGTTCAAGTAGAGGGATCTTAATTTGAGGCAGCGCAGATGGCTTGAGCTGTTGAAGGATTATGATATCACTATTCTTTATCATCCGAGCAAGGCAAATGTGGTAGCAGATGCCTTGAGTAGGAAGGTAGAGAGTATGGGTAGCTTGGCTTATATTGCAGTAGAGGAGAGACCTCTAGCCTTGGACATTCCGTCCTTGGCTAATCGCCTTGTGAGGTTAGACCTTTCAGAGCCTCTCCGAGTTTTAGCACATGTGGTTGCTCAGACTTCGTTATTGGGAGAGATTAAGGCTCGGCAGTTGGATGATCTGTACTTGGCAGAGCTACGGGAGACAGTGGTTTAGGGTGGTTCCAAGGAGGTTACTATTGGCGAGGATGGTGTTATGAGACTTCGGGGCCGTTTATGTGTTCCTAATGTCGATGGCCTGAGAGGGAGGATTCTAGAGGAGGCATACAGTTCTCGGTATTCTGTTCACCCTGGTGCTACGAAGATGTATCGCGATTTGAAGCAGCATTACTGGTGGAGGCGGATGAAGAGGGACATTGTGGAGTATGTGACAAGGTGTCTTAACTGCCAACAGGTTAAGCATGAGCACCAGAGGCCAGGAGGCCTACTTCAGCAGATGTCCATTCCTAAGTGGGAGTGGGAGCGCATCACTATGGACTTCGTGGTTGGGTTGCCTCGGACTTTGCGGAAGGTTGACGCGGTTTGGGTCATTGTGGATAGATTGACAAAATCGGCGCATTTCATTCCAGTGGCTACTACATATACTTCTGAGAGGTTGGCCCAGATCTACATTCTGTAGATAGTCCAGTTGCACGGTGTGCCGGTGTCCATTATATCAAATCGAGGTCCTCAGTTCACCTCGCACTTCTGGAGAGCATTGCATAGTGAGATGGGTACCCAGATAGATCTCAGCACAACATTTCGCCCTCAGACTGATGGTCAGTCAGGGCATACGGTTCAGATATTGGAGGACATGCTCAGGGAACGTGTGATTGACTTCGGAGGTCAGTGGGACCAGTTCTTGCCTTTGGCCGAGTTTGCTTACAATAATAGTTACCAGTCCAGCATCGAGATGGCTCAATTTGAGGCTTTGTATGGTCGGCGATGTCGTTCTCCTATCGGGTGGTTCGAGCCTGGCGAGGCTAAGTTATATGGTACCGACCTGGTGAGAGATGCTTTGGATAAAGTGAAGTTGATTCAGGAGAGGCTCCGCACAACGCAGTCCAGACAGAAGAGTTACGCGGATCAAAAGGCGCGTGATGTATCATTTATGGAGGGAGATAAGGTTATGGTTAAAGTCTCACCGATGAAGGGTATTATAAGGTTCGGGAAGAAGGGCAAGCTGAGCATGAGGTTTATAGGTCCTTTCGAAGTATTGAGGCGAGTTGGAGGGGTTGCTTATGAGCTTGCTTTACCTCCCAGTTTATCAGGAGTTCATCCAGTCTTTCATTTATCCATGCTCCGGAGGTACCACACCGACTTCTCTCACGCGGTTGATGTCAAGACTATTCAGTTGGATGAGAAGTTGGGCTACGAGGAGGAGCCAGTTGCTATTATTGACAGGAAGGATCGCCAATTGAGATCCAAGATAGTTTCTGCCGTAAAGGTCCAGTGGAGGGGCCAACCAGTCGAGGAGGCGACATGGGAGTCCGAGGAGGACATGTGTAGCAGATATCCACATTTATTCAGCACTTCAGGTATGATTCTAGATCTGTTCGAGGACGAACGTTTGTTTAAGAGGTGGAGAATGTAACGACCCGACCAGTCGTTTTGCGTATCAGGACCCCGTTCCTCTAAATGAGACTTCCCGTAGCGGCTTATTATGATTTATGACTTACGGGGATGGGTGGTTCGGGATTCGAAAGCGTTTAGAGTGGTATAGGAACACTTGGTTCCTTAAGGTTGGCCTTCAAGGCCAAGTTTGACTTCGGTCAACATTTTGAGTAAACGACCTCGGAATCGAGTTTCAATGGTTCCGATAGCTTCGTATGATGACTTCGGATTTGGGAGTATGTTCGGAATGGGTTTTGGATGACCTGGGGGCGTTTCGGCGCCCAATATCGAAATTAGAGTTTTCTTAAGTTTGAAATTTGGTTTGGAATGTGTTTTTGTGTTATCGAGGTCCGAACGGAATTTCGAGACCGAGAATAGTTCCGTTATGTCATTTATGACTTGCTTGCAAAATTTGGGGTCATTCCGAGTAGTATAGGTCGGTTCGGCGCATTGAAAGCGAATTCTAGAACTTTAAGTTCAAAGTTTGAATCAATTTGGTTTTGGGGTCGAATTCTTAGTTTCGTTGTTGTTTTTCACGCTCCGAAAATTCGAGCGAGTCCGTATCATGAATACAGACCTGCCAGTGCCTTTGGACGAGGTCCCGAGGGGCTCAGGTGAGTTTCGGACCCCTCGGAGTTAAACTCAAAACACCAGATTTTCACTGACTGGTTTCCTTCAGTGCGATTGCAGGTGCATTAATGTGATCGCATAGAAGGATTTGGCAGGGTGTGGAAAAATGCCATGTGCGATTGCATGGGCCTGTCTGTTTTCGCGCAGGGGTAATTTTTGGCCTGGCCCAGTTTGGTTCTCTGCGTTCGCATGTCCCCTTGTGCGATCACACAGTAGACTTTCAGGGGGTCCTGCCGTTGGCTTCTGCGATGGCACTGCCCCAGCTGCGATCACACACAAGGGGAAGCTGGGCAGTGTTAGTTTTAAACGGGACTTAGCCCCATTTTAGCCATTTTTTCTTCACTTGTGGCGATTTTGGGAGCTTTCAAAGAGGAGATTTCACCTAGCAACTGAGAGGTAAGTGATTCCTACTATAATTTAAGTTGAATACTTGGATTTTTAGGTAGATTAACACACTAATTAGTGGAAAATCATGGGTTAGAGTGAAGAACCTAGGTTTTATGGAAAATGGGAGAATTTCCAAGAAATTTGCCATGGAATCATACAAAAACTATATATTAATGATCCTTAGGTTATGGGTAAGTGTTTCCTTCGAAAATTTCAGGAATCCGAGCACGTGGGACCGAGGGTGTATTTTGTGATATTGCAAAGTAGGCTAAATTGGTTGATTAAATAGGGAAATTCCATAATTTTGAGCATATATTGATGTATTTATGTAACATTTGGCTAGTTTCGAGTTCTTGGGTGACGAGTTGGGAGTTTCGGGCGCATTCTTGACCCGGGGTGTAGGTTCGACGTGAGGTGAGTCTCCTTTCTAACCTCGTAAGAGGGACTTGTCCCCGTAGGTGATTTATATTCTATGTGTGATGTTTGTGGGGGCTACGTACGTACGAAGTGACGAGAGTCCGTATGTAGCAGCTATTATTATTATGTCCGGGTAGTTAGGTCCACATCATGCCTTGCGTTCTTCCTCGTAATGAATTATATGTTATGAATTCATGTGTTATGTAGCATTTATTCCCTAGGATTTATGGAATTTGATAATTTGAAGGATTTGATTATGGAAAGTAATTTTAAAAAGAATATTGTGTGTGTATGTGTCCGCTTCGCAATTTACATTCCGCGAGTGGAGTGTGATTTCCCCAACTCTCATGGGAGCTGGTCGTACGCCACGCGGATTGAAAGATGCACTTATGGTTCGGGCCGTTCGACCCTCGGCATTGCATAGATATGACTATTTTATGGCAAGGATGCACTTATGGTTCGGGCCGTTCCCTCAGCAATGCACATACATGATTATTTTTATGGCTCAGGCCGGTTGTCCTTATTCCGTATGCGTATGATAAATTGTTACTGAATTCATAGATATTGATTTGACAGATATTTGGGGGAAGATGAAGTAGTAATTGTTTATTTACTTCCAGTAGTTACTTGGATTTCAGTGCCTTATATATTTGTTGCTTTACTACCTTTACATGCCTACCGTTTTCATCATATTCTGTTAAATTATACTGTTGGACTTTAGTGAGTGTCAAGTCGACCTCTCGTCACTACTTCTTCGAGATTAGACGGGATACTCACTGGGTACATATTTATTTATGTACTCATGCTACGCTTCTGTACTTAATTGTACAGATTTTGACGCTGGTGCACCTGGTTACCAGACCGGAGCTCGATTCTGATTATAGTTGGACCTGACTTCACTGTGAGCTGCTTCTCTTGATGATCCTTGGCAGCACCATGGAGTTTTGTTTTGTTTATTTCCCGTCTATTTCTTTCAGACAGTGGGACAGTGGGACTGTATATTATATCTTTTATATATTCTGTTAGTATGCCCGTAGGACTTGTGACACTAGTTCCTGGCACACACGTGGTAGTTATTATGGATTTCGGGTCTGTATATATATTGGCTCACGCCTCCTTATGACCGCTTTTGATTAAAACTGGTTAATTATCCTTTTCGATTTATGTTTCAAACTTTAAAACTTAGTATATGTTGAAATGTTTAATCAAATAAGAAAGACCTCTTAGTAAATTGAGTGTTGGCTTGCCTGACCCCGCTGTTGGGCGCCATCACGACCTAAGTTAGGATTTTGGGTCGTGACAATTCGGTTAGGTCTGTGTGCGGATGGCTTCACGCCTTTTTCTGTATCTACGACACCATATTCATGTTGGCCTGTCTTTCTTATACCTTATAATCTACCACTCGAGTTGTGCATGACTAGTCCATATATATTCTTAAATTGTATTATCCCTGGTCCACGTAATCTGAAAATTTTGATTGATGTATATTTGTAACCATTGATTGATGAGCTAAAACAATTGTGGTACGATGGTGTGAAACATATGACATATCAACCAAGCAGAATTTCAATTTGCGTGCTAATTTAATGTGGACAATTAACGATTTTCCTGCGTATGAAATGTTGTCTGGGTGGATGACTGCTGGAAAGCTAGCTTATCCTTACTGCATGGAAAATAGTAAAGTGTTCACTTTGAAACATGGCCGAAAGCAATCATGGTTTGATTGTCATTGTCAATTCTTGCCTCCTGACCATGAGTTTAGAAGGATGAAAAATGCATTCAAAAAGAATAAAATGGAATATGATTCTCCACCTCTGATACTTTCAGGTGAGGAAATTTGGGGGAGGGTCCAGAACTTCAGTAAAGTTACTGAAGCTCCACCTTATAGATTCCCCGGATACGGTGTTACTCATAATTGGATGAAACAGAGTTGATTTTGGGAGTTGCCTTATTGGAAGGATAATCTTCTCCGTCATAACCTTGATTTCATGCGTATTGAGAAGAATTATTTTGACAATTTGTTCAACACAGTGATGGATGTTAAAGGTAAGACAAAGGATAACCCGAAGGCTAGAATGGACTTACAAGAATATTGCAGGCGGCCTGAATTATACTTGCAGACAGAAAATAATGGTAAGATATTCAAGCCCAAAGCAAGTTACACATTCACTTTGGAGGAAAGACGGCAAATTTGTGATTGGGTAACCAAATTGAAGATGCCTGAGGGTTATGCGTCGAATATTGGAAAAAAAGTTGATGAGGTAGGGAAGTTGAGCCATTTGAAATTTCATGACTATCATGTTTTCATGGAGACCTTAGTGCCTATTGCATTTTTTGGTTTGCCTGAAAGAATTTGGAAACCCATCACAGAGATTAGTTTGTTTTTCAAATACTTGTGTTCTTCCACATTAGGGGAAGAAAACCTACTCCGAATGGATCAGAACATTCGTGTAACTTCTACTAAGATGGAAAAGATATTTCCATGTGGTTTTTTTGATGTGATGGAACACCTGCCAATCCACCTTGTACACGAGGCACGACTTGGAGGGCCTGTTCAATGCAGATGGATGTATCCCTTTGAGAGGTAATATTATAAGTTTGATGTAATTTTCTGTTTTATTTGAATGTTCTTGGCTAACCTGAAATTATGTAGGACAATTGGCAAATGCAAACAATTTGTTAAGCAGAGGAGTAGGATTGAAGGATCTATATGCGAAGCTTATCTTGCAAAGGAAACTACTCATTTTTGCTCTTATTATTTTGAGAGTAATGTATCATGTGCTAGGAATAGGCCCAATAGGCACACGGTGGAATGTGTGAATGATCCATTATATCCGCCTATGTCCATATTCAATCAACCAGGCCGATGTTCTAAGGATGTTAGAAAGAGAAGTTTGAGTGATATGGAGTACAAGTCAACTACACTTCATGTGTTGCTAAATTGTCCTGAAGTTGTACCATTTCTCAAATAAGTATTGATTTAGTAGTTATAAAAATATAAAATTTACTGTGATTACATCTCAATGCAACTACTAAAAATATTTGATGTGTCAAAGTCACTTCGTGGTTCAATTTGGCCATGATGCTGTATATACGATATTTGGTACGTGGTTCAAACAATTTTTAAGTTTATCCTTATAATATTCTAACACTATGTAGGTAAACAATGTTTGGAAGTTATGCTAACTTATGAATTTTTTTAACAATATGTAGGTAAATGATCCAAATAATGGTGTAAATCAATTTTTGAAAGATATATCTTGGGGACCTGGGCTTCAGGTCACAACAATGTCTAAGTACGTTGTGAATAAGTTCCATAAAGAGGATTGCTCTAAAAATAAAAATAGCAACAACAGCGGGGTGTGGGTTCAAGGTGGTGATGGCAACCAAGTTGGAGATATTGATTATTATGGTGTGCTCAAAGAAATAATAGAACTAGAATATACAGGTTTTTCATATAAGAAATTGATACTCTTTAGATGCAAGTGGTTTGACCCAAATCCAACAAGAGGTACAAGAGTACACAACCAATACAACATAATTGAGGTTAATCATACGAGGGAGTATGATCGCTATGATCCTTTCATAAT